>OY728141.1:1550038449-1550355949 GCA_963277665.1 Viscum album
TAATAATATGTAAAATTAAATGTGAAGGTCACCACAACCCTAAACTTTCAAATAAGAGAACATTAGTGAAAACATTGAAATAGAATAAAAATATAACTATCATGTTATGATGTAGAGTGATAGATACAATTTTCATCAGAAAGTTTTTGACCACAAATCTATAAACAAGAGGTGTAAAAAAGGTTATTTATATCATAAAAAATGCTGCTAATACGACAACATTTTTTTTCAAGACCCTTTTCCTATAGTTGAGGAATTCATTCACTTTATAAGAATGTATGGACGCATAATTAATTAATATGTTTCTCTTTCATAAGAACAATATCATCCTTTGGTTGTGCCTTAAACTATTTATACTTAATCTCTTAGCACAATTCACATTCTTGGGTGAAGTAATACATCAATCTCTAAAGCCAACTCTAAAGTTCATCTTAAATCATTTCATAAATCGTTAACCTTTTCTAAATATTATGATATGAAACATTTTATTAATTTCCTCGGTAGTTATTAGTATCCAATTTACTTTGTCCATATCAATTGTATATTTTTCCAAAATCATTATTTAAACATTAGGAACATATAAATTATTATCTTTCCCAAAACAATGTGTTTTCTAAAAAGTTTAACTTGCTAATAATTCTTTTTTAGTGGTACCATTAAACATATGAACTCAAAAATTTAATGAAAAAATAATGCACTACAATACTTATATATTTGACAAATCATATGATGAGAACATCATCAGAAAAATAATTTTACATCAGATTTCATAGATCCAAATACAGAATCACATTAATAATTACACTTCTATTTTTTCCATAACATATGCTTGAACATGATCCCATAGATTCTTATGAGGTATATTTCCATGATACTTGGGGCATTTGTTTCATAATTTCCTATATTATTGAAGTTATAATACTGAATATTAGTTTTTTCTCTTTCCCTTCACATTCTTTTTCCCAACGACCCTTTTCTCTATACGTAAAAAACTCCCAATCCTTTCAGGAATTTCTCAGGGTGATTCTTTCCATTATTACCACAAGTGGGAAAATACTTCTTCCCTTATTCCCTTTTTATATTTTTTCATCCTTTTCTTATCTTCTTTCCCTTTTAATCCATAAGACATGTATAATTATTTCTTTGTCTTGATAGAACATAAAACTATTTCATCCTATAAAGAAAATTTTTAAGACACCAACTCATTTTAATGAATTGTCTTAATCCTTAAAAATTAATGTCCAATCATTAATTTTGTCTTATGTATGAAATAAATAGAATACATTATTAACACGGTAAATGTATCTTCATACTCTATAACTCTTTTATCCTATATTTCTATAAACTAGTGAACTTTCCATTCATATCAGTTTGATTCTAATGAGGGAAATATTTGACCTAGAATTACTCCATTAAAACATTCCATTACTTGAGTTACATTTCTGATTCCTTTATATAATTACAGAACAATTACCACCATTAATCCATATCTCTATTTAGATAATACACTACAAGTGTAAATTTTTCTTTTTTCACCACTCCCAATTCCATAAATATCTTCCCCAATACTTAATTAATTTTTTATCTACCATTGGATTAGTATTACCACTAAATTATGGGGTCCTCTATCACATAAAGTGATCAAACATTATATAATATTATTGTTTAAAATGTTTCTCCATCCGATAAAAGTTATGTTTCATAACCTGACTAAGTTGCCCTAATTTATTCAAAACTTTCATTGTTCCAATAACTGCTTTATTGAATTTATCAGTAGAGAAACATCTCTATTATAATGAGTATTGATACACTTGTTCTTTCCATATTCCATTTATAGAAAATATAACATAATAGATTATATCATAAAATTATGAAAATTTTATAATTTTATGTATGGTGTAGCACTGAACATAAATTGATAAGTTTATTCATAGATAATATCATAATTATAAATATGTATTATTTGGTGATATTTATACTTTTAAATACTTCATAATAAATTGTAAATAAAAATTTGAATTATCCTGATCATATCCTTTAGGATTGTGAAACCTGGTGTTCAAAAAGGCCCATTTTTGTGTACCAGGTTTCACTCAAGTCAAGACTGATGCACCTTTTTGGAGTTGTTACCCCTATGTACATGTTTTCTAGAACCACATCCACTTGTAGTATCTAGACTTTTATTTATTTCTAGTAAGACCCATATAATCTATACTTTATAAAAATTCGATGATGTTATTCTATATATATCCTCAATTTCAAACTTATGGTTATGTTCTCTAAACTCTTTCCCCCTAAATTGAGTTTCCATTTTTTTACTAAACTTATTTAAATACCAATTATAAGTCCCCCACCCCATAACCCTCAAGCCGATACCTTACTTTATTACATTGGAAATATTATAAGGAATGAAATCAAAATAGACCAACCAGTTTATCAATTTTGGTAAACCAAATTACATTCATGATATTAATATTATGTTAGGAAGTTTAAATTAAGACATGATTTTTAATAAAAGGAAATTAAAATAATATTTGAAAGCTTATTCAAGTATTTATTATATACATCCTTGGGAATGGAAAAAAATATAGATGGGCTCAAATGCTCAATTAGGGTAAGTAAAGTGGAATAAGTGATGAATCAATGAGAATAGTTAACAAAAAAAGATAAATAATTGATCCCAATTACATTTATATAGTTAGATGAGGAAAAATCTATATAGAAATATATGTGACTAAAACACATGCCATTTAATCAATAAACTGATAATGAATGAAATCAATAGATAATTTCAAAGATAAAATATCATAGGTAAATAATATTTGAATATCAATTAAGTAAATACTTAATAATTTAATTATAATCCATGATTACTAGGTACATGTTACCCTTTTCGTCAAGAAATTTCACAATATGGTTAATAAAATATCGGGTAAAACCCCATCTGATTGGCCAAATGATTCATCTCATGATACAAACAATGCATCGATGAGCATCTATAACTAGGAAACACATATGTAATATCCTTCCAAATATTTCCTTATACATAAAATAATCGATTTAATTCATGGAAAAAGTGTCTTATCAAATATCCATGTTGAATAAAATACATGAATTTACTAATATTTTTCACTGTTAATTAAATAACTATCAAGTACAATACATATGTAAAACTACTATAAGTTCTATATAATAATTATAAACATCACATAAGATTATTGATATATAAAATAAATGTTATTTACAATGGAAAATGGTCATAATGAAGTGATTGGTTCAATTGAAATTTATCAATCATAAAATAAGGTGAGATTGCAAAGATACTGTTTTCCACATGGTAATTTTCAATTCAAACTAAAATTGATTATATAATTCAAATTGAAACATATAATAACTTTTAATATGAGATAATAATGATATTAAGTGACAAATATGAAGTATATACACCATAATAAATTGAATTGGTTCAAAAATAAGAAATAAGTCTCAATTGAAAGTAAATTAAGATGAAATTTGTTACCTTGCACTCCCTTTTGGTTAAAATCATTTTGAAATATTATATAATTATTTTAATAATGTTATAAACTTATATAATGACCATAATAATATTTATAATATCATATATGATCTTATTATATTATCTTATTAACTGTTTGTTAACAATCTTTCTTTATTTTCATCATTTCGGGTGTTAATTGTTATTTTTTATGAGTATGTTTTTGACTTGTTATTTTTTTTATCCTACATAAATCTTGATTTAATAAAATCAAGGATGTAAATAATATTTTAAAAATAATATATATTTGTAATATATTTATTTATAAAATCTTGAAAATACGGAGATAGGAAATGAAATGCACCATTCATAGAGATGTTAGGCCATACGTACCCAAGAGAACTACTTTAAATTCCTTGTTTTATTTAAAAATTAAGTGATATATATATATATATATATTATATTTCCAGTATAATTTTTTTTAAAATAAAATATTTTTATTAAAACCATCCTTAATACATTACATGTAATGTATGAACGAATCACATCGCTTTGACAAGGTGGTCGCCCACATGTCCACAAACGATGTTCTCATATTCCTACAAAATAGAAAGCGTGGAGGAATGTGTTATATAAAAAGTACATAATAATAAATAAATTATAAAAATTATATTTATAATATATTAACTATAAATTAATCCTTATTTTCAACATTTAAATGTTTTAATGGAAGAGAAAATGACATTGGTTCGTAGGGCGGTAGTCCATTTTACACATTAACGATGATTTTGTATCCCATTTGATGGAAGTGTGTGAATATTTATGTCAAAAACCTATGATAAAATAATCTCATTATATTTAGGATACCAATGTTATTAATCTAGATAAATAAATAATTAAAGGGGTTGAGAAAGAAATGAATCAAAAGTGATCATTGAAGAACAATACATCTTATTCGGGTAAATCCTATTAGTTTATACGAATAGCCTTCCTTGGTATTAATTATTAAAAAATTTAGGCCTTTAAGATGAGTTTAGGGATGATGGGAACTTATTTTATTAGTTATTTTATAAGAAATGGGGCATTAGATGTTTGAATTAGTGGGATGGGTGAGTGTCTTTTTATAGTGGAGGAGTGACATTTTGTAGACATAAATAGGTAAAACCTATTGAGGGGTATTCCTTAGATAATTTTCATCTAATAATGAACATAAAATATATAAAATGGATTTTATGATATATATCTGTCCATAAAAAAGAGTTTTTATGTGTTTATAGGTTATTTTTTCCTTAATTTTAAGGTTTAGTCCCCTGTTATGCCGATTTCTATCTTAATAATTGTAATTAATTTTAATTTCTTTTACATATATTTTGGGTCAAGAAAAAGTTTAAATTAATATAAATAATAATTTATTTTGATTCCAAATATGGAATCCATTTTACTAATTTCAATTACAGAAGTGGTAGAAATTAGTTCAAAATTAGTCCCATGAACGGGACGAGAAAGAAAGTTTCTTTAAGTGAAAATGTTCAAAAGTTAACTAAGTTTTTATATCAAAATTCAATATAAAAATTATTTAAATTAAATAAATTGGATTAATATATGTAAAATTGATCTAATTGAACATTAAAAAAACCCGAAACATAATTTAACCCAATAAATTAATTATTTGAAAAATCAGTTTTTAATTAAAATTCAGTATTTTTCGCTATTTATCAAAAGAATTAACTTCACAGAAAAATAAAAAAATTTACCCTAAGATAATTTTGATGTTTAAATTTAAAAAATTATGTTTTATTTCATATTTAATTTATAAAAGTTTCAAAATATATATTTAAAATATGTATTCCATTAAAAGGTGGCCAAATTGATTTAGAAAAATATATCTTTTATATATGAAATTGGATTTGTTCTTATATTATGCCAATCAAACCTATTGGATAAATTTTAGAAATAATTTATTGAATATAATATATATATATATTTCATTAATATTATTCACTAATAGAAATTAATTTAATTCACTAATAAAAAATTCGTTTGGATGCATAAAATTGTTTTCTTATAAGAACATTTCCTTTATATTCAATTGGATTCTATATTCATTTCTAAAACTAAAGAATTATATAAACATATATAAAATATATTTTCGAAATTTTGTTAATTCTTTTCATATATCTCATTACAATTTCTAGTTGATAACTATCATATTAAATAATAATATTTATAGTATATTGTATTTTGGTAAAACTGAGTCTTACATATTATGCAAGCTATCGAAGGAACTTAGTGTTTTTTGTAACACAATCCAACTTAGTATTTCTTGAACTGAAAGATAATATCACCGTTGCATATAATGTAATATTAATACGATGTTGAGTATAAATCAATTTAGAAACAAATTAAATTTATTCTAAAAGGAAAATTTTATAAATTTATGGGTTGTTACACTCTTACCATTCTATGAACTAGAAAAATGATATTATCAATCATCTGTATGTGTAAAATACCATCTCCACAAAGTGATGTAATTAATTTTTCATTTTCACATCACATGGATAATACATATAAGTATATTTAAAGAAATTATATGTTATAGATATGATATTATGATTATTTTGAAAAGATAAAATTATATTTACCTTCTTTCTATAATGATCACTGAAAAATTTAAATTTTACTCATGTGTACGTACGAACTACCATCTCCATGATTGTAAAATAGATTATTTTTTATATCCATATATAGAGTTTTTATTTAAAAGAATAATTTATGTATAAAAATAATAATTATTTCATGAATAGTTTTCTATAGATGAGGAAATACTAACTTTTTTTTACTATAGTCAATTTTAAAAAGTCATTCGGGACTTATGAACCAAATATAATCAAATAATATTATGTGAACTTAAATAATTAAGTAATTGTTATAAAATAATAATAATTAAAAAAATAATAATAAAACTTTAAAAAGGTTCTCATCCAAGTAAATACATAACCTATGTTTATTATTCTAGAAGATAAAGAATATACGTGAAAAAGCAGACTCAATGTAAGGGAATTTCTTCTAAAAATCATCTTTTAAACACTATAAGAATATTACCTTATAACCATTGAGTAAATATATATATATATATATATATATATATCCTATAATACCCTATGTCTAGGATATAACCATGGTTTATAGAACTATGTGTTCTCAAGTAGTCATTATAGGGGTATACTCATGTTTTCGAAAAAAATGTGGTTATAGGCTATGAGGATTTCATAATACCCATGGCTCACTTGAAACTATCGGTATAGAGGTGTTTCCAAAATTCACGTATAACCATGATTTTTTGAACCATGGGAATAGATACCTAACCCCATTGGATAGCTGTAGCATAATCCAACTCCCCTCACAGAACCCAAAAATAAATTACAAACCATGCTGCATATATAATGTAGTACCCTAATTATATATTTATCATTAAACCATAAAGTTATAAATAGTTTTCAAACCATTTACAATAATGTAACATATATATACAATCAACATCATCAAATAGTTTTAGATATCCACAAATCTCTCTTTACCTAAACTCGAAAATGGAGGGCATCAATATCTCCCTCATCCCCACCAATGTCATCTTAATCATCACTAGCATCTGCAACTAAATCGCCAACATCAACATAAACATCATTATTTTCACAAAACCTCCCTCCAAAGATACCCCTCTAGGGATAAAAATTAATAAAGGGAGATAAGGACCCCCAATTTCTGCTTCGAATAGGGCCTGGGTTGGAGATTAGAACCAAGGTTATATAGATCACAAAATATGGAAGGCATTACCTATTTTTTGAAACAATATAGAGAGATATTATAGATCACCCAAAAAACAAATACAAGACATAATGTAATAGAAAACCAAAATAAATCCCTCATGCTTATTAAAATTTAAATAATACAAAACAAAATTCTCCAAATTGAAGTACCCAAAAGTAAGCTAAAGTAGGGACTTAGCAGCTGTACCAAAGATCGAACTAGTAACACCCAAAACGGTCCACATAATCCTCCTAGAAACTTGAAATAAGTTTTATATATGTTGGGTGAGAATATAGTTATACTCAGTAGGAAATACAAAGTCTCTCATGCACAATTTAAAGGACCATACTAATACCCCTGTGAGAAAACAACAGAACCAAACAACACCTAATAGGTATACCAACCATCCCAATCTCACCAAGGAATGCTAAAAAATAACAAAATTCAGGTAATATAATATAATTCACATCAATGGTAGGGTACCCCACACAATATCCCACTGATTAACCACTCTTGCCTAATGGAAAACATCCTCATACTCCCACCTCTTCCAAAAGTACCACATCATAACCTGCCTTCACATACTTGGGCCCCACAAACCACATCACATCCCGCCCGTGGATACATGGGACTCAAAAACCACATCACATCCTACCCACAGACACCTAGGCCACATATCACATCATATCCCACCCATAGACACCTGGGTGACATACCACATCACATCCCGCCCGCAGAAACCTAGGCCACTTACCACATCACATCCCACCTGCAAACACATGGGCCACATATCACATCACATATCATCCCTAATACACCCAGGAAAGCACAACTCAACACATTTTGAAGACACCTGGGAAATCACAACTCACCTCATCTCAAATAAACTTGGTAAATATAAACTCATCTCATCTCGAAAACTCATGGGAAATCACAACTCGCCTACACACACCTAGGCCTCACAAACCACAACTGGACTAAAGAATCTTGGGCTATCACTTCATAGAGGATGGAGTAGGGAAGAGGGGTGGTCAACCATCCATTCTCCCACTAGGATGTTTGGGAAATACACCCTCCCCTGTGACGATGGGGGTGTTTTGAAATTAGTTCTCAACTAGGGTGGGGTGCATATGGAAATTTCAGGAAAGTATAAGTATATTCCTATTTTATACCAAACACTCCTGCCCAACCTATGGGTTCTAAAACAAACTACTGGATTACAATAATTCCAACATCACTTCTAACTCTAAATGCATAATAATACACAACATACCACAACCTCTTCTTAATTTCTAACCAATTTTAGTTAACTACCCCATTTAGTTTATTGTTCAGCATTAACCACACAACCCATAATTTATTCATCAATTAACCATTTCCATTCCGTTACCCAAAACAAATCAAGTTATTCCACATTTAATTAATTAATTAATTATTTATTACATAACTACATGGGAAATCTCTAAACACAAAACACTACAGACAACACAAAACAATCATTTCAAAATGATAAGAGCCTGATAAAAAATAGTAAGGTAAGTCCATATTAAATACACATCATTCAACGCTCTCCAAATTTAATACACATTCATGGTATATTATAAATCAACAGAAGAACCCCCAACTCATAACACTATATGGTAACACATTATTTCACAACCAGATCATAGAACTACTGCACAAACCCTCTCATCCATCACACAATCAATCAATATCTCAACTTGAGAGTCAATTACACAGCCAGGTTGGGGTATCATCTACAAGTTCATCTATAACACCACTCAGGATAACCCACCACACATAATCGTGCTCACATACATACCACAATAAAAACCAGAGAAAACCCCCACATAACGACAAAGACAATTCACATTTAATTTGTCCCATGTATGTAGCCACAACCATTCCACACATCTCACCACAAACCCTGACATAAAACATTTCTAGATTTATCAAGGGGGTAATTATTTAATTCCACTTCATTATTTAAGGGTGTTATCACACAAAACAAGTCATAGGGAATTCATTCATTAGAAATATTTATACTGTTAACCAAATTTTTATATATAAGTGTTCAAAATAAACCAATAAATCTACAACCCATTTAGTTTGAAAACAAAGGCACTCTATAAAAATGATTTTCAGTGGGGCATCAAGCCCTTATAATTCACAATGTCACAATGATAATATCAAAAATGAAAAGGCATGGAAAACAAACCCCCTACCCCTTTCAATTTATATTAACCAATTATTATTTTTGATTATCCTGGAACAACCATGATTTATAGGTGAAAAAAATTAAATACCTCCCATATGATTTATAATTGAAGAGAAACGAAGGAAATATTAGCTTGAAGAAGTCTTTCAAATTGTTTGTACACTATAGGGTGAATAAGAATTCCAACAAGTGACAAATGGACTTCTAGAAATGTAGATCGACCTATTACACACCAAAATATTATAAATAAACTTTTCAAAAATTCAACTCAATCCAATCCGTATCATGACAGTGAATCTTGGGGGAATAACAATAAGAAATGGATGAGAAAGCGGAGACAAATCACCAAAAATTGATCACAGATCACCAAAAAAAAAACTAGAATTTATAGGCCAAGGGGTGATAAGTGAGGTTTAAAGGACTCCTCAGAGAGCCTAGGGTTCATCTAGAATGAGAGGAAAAAATCATGGCTTAAGGAATGAGGGTTAAATCAATTTTTTTAAAAATACACGTTATTGGAGTATTACATGACCTTTAATAACCTTTCATGCCGCGTAATACCCATGGTCCAGTTTTCACCAAAAAACACGTCACCACTTCATTTTATTTTATTTCTCTAACCCTAAAATATTACACATTGTGAAACTCTTCATCATGGTAGGTAAAATATTTACACACCATGAAACCTCCTAGAGAAGTTCTGAAACCGACCTCCATGTCGTGTAATCTAGTTACATGATGTTTAATCCCCCTTATTCCTACATCTAGAAACTAAACATCTTCAGAATCCTTTTGAGCCACTTCCAAACACTGCAAAAATCACAAAATATTAGAGTAATAGACCCGAAAGGCACATATCATTAAATTAGATACCTTTCAAATGATTATCACCCTCAAGAATCCAAAACCAAGCCTATAAGAAAGAGGGGTCCAAAAAATCACCCCGTGAGATTCCTATCAAGGACCTTGCTACACATGAAACAGCAGTAACAACCAAAAACATTAACATTTAATGATAAATAACCACATGTTGTTAGAAATTTGGAGTGGAAACCTCCACATCCAAGAACACCTCCTTCGACATTTGCAAATAGATCTTATCATGTCAACCCAAACAATCACAAAACACAACACTCAAGCACAATAACCACACCTTTTGAGCATTAAAATCATGGAATTACATCATCCATGTTAAGATATTATCCACTTTTTGTGGAATTGACTTTACTGAATGGGTTTAAATGCACCACAATTAATGTTTCTTGATTAGGAATTAGGTCCTCTCTTTTACACACATTAGGAATGTATCACACAGAGCACTACACGTAACACTACCAAGGGAAAATAACTCATCTCATATAAAACTAAGTTCAAGAATTTCAAAACAAAATAGAATAAATAAAAGATCAAAACGACTCTGGGTACTAGGAACACATGTTCATTTCTCTCTCTCAAGTACTCACCTCCTAGCCACCATGCCTTGAAAACACACAAATCAAAGGAATGGTTCATCCTTTCAGCACCTTATCTTGATAATTTTGGATCTCCACTGGCCATTCCACAAGAATTATGTCATCCTTGATATCCAACTCTGCATAGTCAATGACATGGGAGTCATCGCGTAGATACCAACAAAGTTGTGAGATGTGGAAGACGTCGTGGATCATTTTTAACTATGGTGGAAATGCCAACTGGTGTGCCACCTAACCAACTCACCCTAACATGTCAAAGGTCCAAAAAAAACTTGGTATAAATATTAATACTTATTCCAAACATCCAATACCAATGTCAAGTGGAGACCTTCAATAAAACGTGGTCCCAAACCTCAAACTCCAAGGGCCTCCTTCTATGATCAGCATATAACTTCTGTCGGTCCTGCACCACTTTCATCCTCTCATGAACAATCTGAACTTGCTATTTCTTTCTCTGAACCACATTCATACCAAGAATAGATATATCCCCAACCTCCATCAAGCATAATGGAGAACAACACAGTCTTCCCTAAAAAACCTAAAATGAATCCATGACAATGGAAGAGTGATATCTATTATTATAAGAGAACTCCACCAAAGGAATGTGTTCTACCCAAGATCCTCCAAAGTACAAGATTCATGCCACAACATATCCACCAATGTCTAGATAGTCCGCTCTATTTTTAAATTTTTCTAATGGTGGGAATAAATGTTGAGATTTGACTGGGTGAAAAAATGCTGCAATCCCCCTCAGACTCATGAGGTAAAATGTGCATCCTGATATGAGAAAATTAACCATAGTACTCCATGAAACCACACTAATTGATCCATGTATCTCTTAGACAAGGCATACATTGAGTCCAACTCCTTAATTGCTAAGAAGTGGGACAATTTCTTCAATTGATACACTATCACACAGATAGCATAACAACCTCCCTAAGCTCTGGGTAACCCAATGATAAAATCCATTGAGATGTTTTCTAACTTATACTTGGAGAAATACAAGGGATGAAACAAACCATAGGGAACAAAGTTCTCAACCATCACCTATTGGAAAACTAAGAACCTTGCCAAAAACTCTGCCATTTTCCATTTTTTCTCAGGCCAAAAAAATTGCATCCTCAAGCCATGGTACATCTTGGAAAATCTTGGGTGTAACATAATAGGTGAGTTATAAAACTCAAAAGGACCCCATTGTGTACCAATACCAGAATAAACATCTTCGCATAGAACAACATAGTATTATGGACATCCTCTGACCACCCCCTAGAGCATCACCATGGCTAACATGATCACGCAACACCTCCACCTCTAAGTCTCCCCACTGAGACTCCTCCTTTTTTCTACATCATAGAATATTATACCGTCATCTGAAACAGACACCCTCTACCACCTTCCACACTTGAATCTATGTGAATGGATTCCAACTCATCCCCCACCTTCCAAAAATCCCCAGATTTCCAAACAACCACCCTCTATAACATCCTGCTCAAAGAATCCACCACGACATCCCACTTTCCAAAGGTGTAGGAGATCTAAAAATTTTATTCATAAAGAAGATCCATCCACCTCCACTTTTGTAGGTTCATATCTCGCTGGGAAAAGATATTCCTTAAACACATATGATCCTTAAAGACCAAACAATACTCCATAATGAGGTAATTCCTCCACAACTTTAGTGAAAATATGACCAATCATTGTTCCAGATCTTGGGTGGAATAGTTACACTCATGGGGATGTAACTTCCTAGACCCATAAGAGATCACTTCACATTGATACATCAATAAATATCCCAATACCAGATGGTAATCATCGCAAAACACCTCAAACATCACCCATTCCACTAGAAACCAGAGCACAAGAGAACTAGCCAACTTCCCCTTTAAATAGTTGAATGCTACCTGACACTACTCAATCCACATAAAATCATTGTCCTTCCTAGTCATAGCTATCAATGAAGCTATAACTCATGATAAATCTGGTAGAAATCTCTGATAATATCTTATAATACCAAGAAAAATTTGATCTTCTTCCACATTTTAAGGTTCTTCTCAAGAAAAGACCGCTTCAACCTTTAAAGGGTCCACTTCCACACCCAACTGAGACACCACATGACTATGTAAATTCACAACTCATGTCCAGAACTTACACTTTCTATAGTGCTGGTGTTGTTGAATAACCCGCAAGATAATTATGAGATTCTAATCATTATCCTCCTTTGACATCGAATAGATCAATATATCATTGATGAATACGATGATAAATTGATCTAGAAACTTGTAGAACATAGATTCTATAAGCCCCATGAACACAAATGGTGCATTCATAATGCTGAATAGCTTGAACACAAACTCTAAGTGCCCATACCTGCATCTGAATCTAGTCTTCAGGATGTTTTCCTCATTCACCCTTTACTGGAGATATCAAGAACACAAATAAATCTTAAAAAACCAACTCTCCCCTTTCAGCTGGTGTAAAATATATTTTAATCTCTAAATACGATAACGGTTCTTGGCCATCACCTGATTCAACCTCTGGTAGTCTATACACAACATCATACCACCATCTTTTTTTTACGAACAACACTAGAGTACCCCACGGTGACACACTGAGCCAGATAAAACCCATTTTAATCAAATCATATATCTAAATCCTTTACTACCATAATTCATAAGGTTCCATCTGATAAGAATCCATTGAAATTGGAGAAGCACCAGGCTGTAAATCTATTTTGAACCCAATATCATGCCGAGGGGGTAGCATCATAACCTAATTGGGGAAAAAATCCCGGAAATCTCCAATGACTTTGGGAATCTCTATTATTTCACCATCCAATGATTCTAATAATAGGTCTTCCAATAAATAAAGGAGGGGCTCTACACACCAACTACCCACCTAACACCACCACTCACCAACAAAAACCACATGTTGACCATCCACATCTGAAAACAAAA
This sequence comes from Viscum album, assembly GCA_963277665.1. Classification (NCBI taxonomy): domain Eukaryota; kingdom Viridiplantae; phylum Streptophyta; class Magnoliopsida; order Santalales; family Viscaceae; genus Viscum; species Viscum album. The sequence continues at coordinate 1,550,052,397 of OY728141.1, forward strand.
CTCTCCTCCAGAAGCAGTTGATAATGGAATGTACAGAATACAACCCACCAATTTCAAGGACGACATCAAACAATTTCATTTGTAGTAAGAAGAAACCCCCATAGTACTAATGCGGTCCCATCATCAGTCTACATCCCTTTCACACATCAAAAAAGTAGTTCTAGCCTCTAACTAGCATACTCAACACCAAGGGAAATTTAATCCACTCTATATATAGTCCCAAAAAATGGGCTATAGTATTTGAAAAAAATGAGTGTGAAGTTTTTTAATCAAATAAGGCACAAAAAATAGTACTAAACAAACTGATCATACCTCTAACGATCTCTAGTCCTATTGGAATTGTTGCCTCTGCTATGTGAAACTAGACATGCCTAGATTACTTAACTATTTGCTAACAACCTCATCCATGACCATGCCTAGGTTGATGCCTCTAAATATGAGGAATATCCTAAGGTCATCCTCTCCCTTATTCTTCTCCCCTCAGTGGAGAAAAATCTTGTTGTCCCTGCTATTGAAATAGTCTCACCAGAAACTACTACTGAGGCTGGCACTAAAACTACCCACATCAACCATACTAAGATCAAATAGCTACTACACACCAGTTTTTAAGATTATCATGAACTCCACCAAATAAAAACTTTAGTAACAATTTCACAAGAATGCCATGAGGACCAGACAATCGAAAGGAAGATGCTGAGGTTGAATCCTTGTCAGTCGAAACCTCCAAGGTCCTGGAACCTAAGACCTACCACTGGTAACCCTAACTCTATAAGAACCTTGGTGTCTCCACTCATGTGGTAAGCCTACTCATTATTGAGTCTTTTCAATCCCCTATTCCTTCTTTCTAAACCTCTAGGTATGCCGATAATTTAAAAGGAGTTACTGTATACTCGATAGATGGACAAATTACCTCCTCAAAATGTCTATCATGAGACTCCTCATTGGGAAAGAGATCTAGGGAAAAAAAGTAGATCCTTGAACCTGATCCACAACTCTCATACAAATATACTCCCCTATTAAAGGGATAGTAACTCCTACCTTTTCTCATCCTTCATGTTCGAGGAAAGGAACATTTCCCCGAATTCCATCTCAAAGTCAAACCACAAAAAGTCTTCTTCCTTCCTCTCCCCCAGATACAACATCCACCTCTGACACATGGATCCTCACATCTAATTGTCTACTAAAGTAACCCAAAACTCTATCGGGGCCTAGATCAAACTAAATGTGATCTCAAGATCCTCGAGCCAGCTCTTTGTCTCCATGTATAAACACTTCCCTCTTACTTTTCCAAAGCCTGTCACTAGAAAGCACACAACATTCTCTGCCACTAATCATCCTCCTCAACTAGATCAACCCTCCATCGATCAATAAGATTAACTAGATGTACCTCTACTGCTAAATCCATAGGTAGATGACATCCAATATCCATAGTTGGAAATAAAGAAAAAGATTTCCTAAGCCTCAGTATTATGGAATGTAAGATTCATTAAACTTGTTTAATTCATTCCAATTATTTATTTAGTTTCCATTTAAACCTTCCCAAATAATCCCTATTTAAATAAAAACACAAGTCACTATGATGAATGTACCTTTCCTAGGTATATACCTTGAAAAAGGTGTATCATCACTTGGTTGTTTGGTAGGATCATATTCCTTGCATTGAATCACCAGGGGCCCTAAAATCCCATGTCCTAGCTAGTCTTCCCTAGAATATGTCATGTACCAAGATCACCTGACACTGTTTCCCTACCAACCTATCAAATCCTCACTATTCCTAACTCCAAACTATATCATATCTCTCAACCATTAGATATGATACTATTATGCATGACCCCCTCCCTCCAAACATACCCCTCTAAGGATGACAATTAAGAAAGGGAGATAATGACCATGAGTCCTGCCTCTAGTTATCTCTGGGTTGGTGACTAGCACCAAGGGTATACATATCACACAATATGGAAGACATTACCATTTTTTCGAAATAAGATCATGATATATGATGAATCATCCACAAAAAAACTCTAACATATAATGTAAAATAAAGCCAAAATCCATTCCACATTCATGTTAAAATAGAACTGATACAAAACAAAAGTCTCCAAATTAAAGTTCCCAAAAGTAATCTAAAGAAGGGACTCAACAACTGTCCCAAATCCCCAGCTATTAATACCCAAAACAATCCAAATAATGCTTCTAGAAACCTAAAATAATTTTTAGATAAATTGGGTGAGAATAAAGGTATAATTATTAGAAAATACAAAGTCTCTCATGCACATGTGAAAGGAGAAAACTAATGCCCCTATGAGAAATCAGTAGAACCAAATAGTACCTAACAGGTATAATAACCATCCCAACCTCACCAAGGCATGATAAAAAAATAACTCAAGTCAAATGATGTAATATAATGAACATCTATGATAGGGTACCATGCACCAATTCCCATTTATTACCCACTCTTGGCTAACAGAAAACGTCCTCGCGCTCCCACCTCTTCTAAAATTACCACATCACAACCCGCCTACACACACCTTGGACCCAAAAACAAAATCACATCCCACCCGTAGAAAATTGGGACCCAAAAACCACATCACATCCCACCCCCAGATGCCTGGGCCTCATAGCAAATCCCATCCCTCCCACAGAAAACTGGGCCACAAACCACATCACATCCCACCCACAGACTCCTGGGCCATATACCACATCACATCCCACAAACAGAAACTTAGGACACATACCATCTCAAAGACACCAAGGAAATCATAAATCCTCTTATCTTGAAGACACCTGGAAATGAAAAACTCATCTCATCCTGAATACACATAAGAAATCACAACTCATCTAATCCTGAATACACTTGGGAAATCACAACTCGCACACACACACATAGGCCACGCAAAGCAAAAGAATCCCAAAGAATCTTGGGGTATTAATACCTGGAAGAGGGATCAAGGAAGAGAGTGTGTCTAGCCATCCATCCTCCCACTAGGATGTTTGGGAAAGACACCCTCCCCCATGATGATTGGTGTGTTCATCATGTAGTGCTCAACTATGGTGGAGTGCATATAGAAATCACAAGGAAAATACACGTATATACTTATATGATACCAAACACTCCTTCCCATCCTATTGGTTCTAAAACAAACAACCAGATCACAATACTTTCAACTTCTCTACTACCTCTAAAGGCATAACATCACACAACAAACCACATCCGCTTCTCAATTTTGAACCAATTTTATTTAACCACCCCATTTAATTTATTGTTCAAAATTAACCACAAAACCCATCATTTATTCATCCATTAACCATTTCTATTCCTTCACCTAAACCAACTTAATCCATTCCTCATTCTATTAATTTATTATTTATTCATTTCATTACTACATGGGAAATTGATAAACATGACACACCGCGGACAATAAAAAACAATCATTTCAATAGGCAAAGATCCTGATAAAAAATAATAAGGCAGATCCACATTAAAGAAATATCATTCCATGTTCTTTACATTTAATACCAATTCATGGTATATCATAAATCAACAGAACCAATCCCCAACTCACAACCCCATCTGGTAACACATTTCCACACCACCAGCTCACAGACCTGTTGCACAACCCCTATCATCCATTCCACAATCAATCAATCCCTCATATCCAGATTCCACTACACATCTAGGCTAAGGTATCATCTATATGTTCATCCATAATTCCACCTAGGCCAACCCACACCACATGAATATGATCACAGACATACCACAAAAAAAACCAAGGAAACCCACACATTACAACATAGACACTTCACATTTCATTTTTCCCATGAATGTATCCATGACCATTCCACACGTTTCACAATGTAATAGAAAGGGAAGGCACAAAATGTTACAATCATCATAATTATCATGAACATAATCACAACCACCACCACCACCACCACCACTAGTCCCATCAGCTCTACCACCACTAAGACCCTCATTGACATCACTTTGGGAATTATATATATAGAACATTGATTCCATACAAGAATCAAAAATAATATCAATATATGAGGGAAGTGATGGAAATAAAAATGATATAAATTTAAAGAAGTGCTTGGTGACCAGTTTACCTCTTTTATTCTTCTACAAAACTATTTTTTTGGCCTCATATACTTTTGTGAAAGAGTTTTGAAGCTTGGGGTGTGATATATTTTAGAGGCCCCTGATGAGGTCCAATACCATGTGGGGATGTTCTTTTTCCTAGGTCAATATCAGACTCTCCTTGGTAATATTCACTTAATAATAGAACCTCATGAGAAAATTTTGTTAAGAAATACTGGGATAAAATTTTAAAATAAATGACACTATAAAAATAGAAAAAGTGAATCACCATCACCTTTACATTATTGGAAAGTAAATGTAAGATTTATATTTGAATCAATTCATGATGAATAATATGATAATCATGATTTTTTAGGGTTTGAAATTTCAACTCCCTTTTGTTGAATTGTTTAGATATATTTATAGAATAGCCATAATGAACCTTGATATTCTCCAATACATCGAGAAATTGATTTTTCCATAAAGGTTTTCTCATATGAACAACCAAAGTAACTTTCTATTTTTTCACTCATACACATAGGTTGTAGTTTTTTTGGAATACCCCAATCCAAAAAGTATTGAAGAGATCATAAGTAATCCTTGTTATTCCCCTTCATATTTAGAATAATTTAAAAGCAATATTTTTCACAATTTATTCAATTTTCATTATGTCTAAAAAACCTAAAAAATTAGTAGACCAATATTAGAACTCAAAAAATACTTTTCTTTTTACAATTGTATGTGGATTTAGTGTCAAAATTATTTCACTTTTTAGATTTCATGTGACCATTTCAAAATTAAAAACTAAAATATTTAAAATCATTAAGCACATCTGATACTGACATACATTAAGGTGGATTTCCAGTGTCAATATTTTTATCAAACCTCCATCAATTATTCTTATATCTATGATACATTGGAAAGAATCATTGATTCCCCATGAAACTGAAATAATGGAAATATTTAAGTCTTTTCAATCCTGTATTATTCAAACAAATAGGAAATGATAGTTTTCCCTTTCATGATCCAACTAGAAATAATTTCTTATAAAGAAAAATCATTTATAGTCACTAAAATGGAATCACACTTCCAGTGTATTTTTTATGAATAATTGAATGTGTGCACAACTATATCCCAAAGTTTCTTCAACTCACTTATTAATGGTTGAAAGTAGAAATCTATATCATTACCAAGAACATAAGTTATATATAATAATATACAAAAGAAGGTGATCATTTTTTTCATACACATCAACAAAGGAAGATAGTAAATGTGAACAAAAATGGGACACATTTTTTGAGAAGGAAGAATTTGGCCAAATCAATTAAAACCACCATAGGATAGACCCAACCAGATATTATACACCTTAATTAAAAAATCCGGATGTTTTGAATCAAATTTCCTCTATGATAATCATTCTTCAGGATGAACCAAGTCATCATTATCATTTATTCTCTCACCATAACTCCATCACATATTGGTTGATATTTCTTCATATATAAATAGATTTTGGATCATAGAAATCAATGGAATGTGACCATGACTTTTTGTGGAACACGAGATAGTGTTTCATCATATTTTTCTTTCTATAGATATGTACCACATTATTTATAGTCAATAAGGTCTATTGTTTCCTCCCAAAAATAAACTACAATCTTTCAAACAAGCATGATTTTTCTCAGTAGAAAATATCAGCTTCTTAATTAATATCCATTACTTATTACAATTTGAGGGAATATTTTCACAATCAGGAGGAAAGTCCTTAAAAAGATTAAAAATACAATCAATGAAATTATTGAAAATTAAATAAATGGTTTTTTCATAAAATTACTGCATTAAAAATTCCAAATTTTCATTTTAGTACATTCGTATTATATAGGATTTATGGAATCATATATTTATTTTTTCACTCTCTCAACACCATCATATTCGTTCTTTTACTCATGTTTATTGATACCATTATCTTCTTGCACTGGCATACTACCTCTCTCGTGATGATCCAAAAATGGAAACTTACCAAATATTAAATTCCCCTTTCCACTTATTTCTTTGCATTCAGGATCAATAATATATTATCTCGTCTCTCCATTATGATACCAAAAATAATAGTTTTTTTGAAATCCAACTTTTTTTATATGGTAGCTAACTTTTTCTTGACTTAACCATGGTATTCCCACATATTTGTAACATGAACACTATATGAGACCTCCATCTGAATCATTGTTAAATGAAAAATCTAAAAAAATATCCAAATCTTTTGAATCTAGGTTAAAATTTTATTGGTATGATACATCCACCTTCTATCCATTTTTTTAGTGGGAAAAATTATATTCAAATAAGAAAATGTAAACCATAATTAAATAATTCATCACAACCAATTTTAATATAAAATTTGTCAAATAATACTAGTACTATACAAATAAAGAATAAGAGAGACAACATATGATATGAGAAATGCCCCAAACCAATGGACCAAACAATGAAAAACAGATGGAATGATAAACCACTGTTAAAAAAATACAATTAAATACATATGTCTTTATGAAACAATTTTTTTAAAACATCCCTGTTATGAATATTACATTAATCTAATTAAATACACTTGTCCTTATGATGGAAAATATTTACTCACGAATAATAACAATGTGTCACCCAACATCAAAACAAAAAAACATGGTATAAAATAACATGTAAATTCTACCAAAATTGATATAAATATAAATAATAATCTAATCCTATTATCATAGAATCTAATATTTATAAAATAAAAAATATATATCCAAAATTTAATAAAGGATATAGAATCCCTAGATTAAAAGATATATGAAATTGGAAAGTTTATATGTATTTATGACACCTTTAATCCCATTGAGGAAAAGGAGAAATATGGAAGAGTCATAGCACCATGATCCTATCCCACATATAGTGAGTGAATTGAAATTCCATTATGTTCTTTCAAAAATTATTCATCACTAGATACAATACCATATTAGAAGATATATCATAGAAATATATCACATTTTATATTTTTAATAATAGGTTAATATACAAGAAATGTATAATACACTGACTATAATTCTAGAATGATATTGAAATTTCAATGAAAATTAAAAAAATTGTAGGGGAAATTACAGAACACAAATAGGAAACCAAATTGAATTCAATGAATGATGAAAGTGACCATTATTGAATACTATTTTCCATCCCAAAAAATAACAAGGCATATCATAAGAAAAAACAAAGGCATACTCATAGAAATCTAAAGATGGTGCATGTATTTGTATAAATATCAACTAAGGAATACTAGTATAGAAATATGAATTTCTTATCTAGAGAGGTCTTCTCATTTAAATCCATAATTGAGGATAACATTTATTCTTTAAATTATTTTATTTAATGTTAAAATTACTTATTATATTCAAAAAAATAGATTACTTGATTCTCTATTCCAACTTAGGAAGTATTTAATTTGGGTAAGATCCAAAAATTCTAAATAACTAATCCATTCTTTCTTAATTTATGAAACCAATCCATTACATCAACATTGATGAAATCTATTAATTGAGGTAACATGTGGTTAGATATTTTTTAATTCATTTAACATGTAGTGTAAATAAACGCCTAACTACTCATTACATGATAAATGAACTAAGTAATCATTCTTAACAAAGAACTAAGTTATACTCAATAGTTAATCAAAATATGTGAATCTAAGTTTTATACAATTAAAGTTTTATTAAAGAACAAAATTATTATGTAAAACTTTATCAATTGAAACCTTTTTTAATAAAATGAATATGATACAATAATATTTCCTTTCTAACATATATAATTATTTATTGAAATTTAATAAAAGATTCTATAAATATTTGTAGAAAATAAAATTTTCAAAATTATTAATCATTTCAAATATAAAAAATTATTTATTTGAACTAATATTTTATCATTCATTCATGTATAAATCATAATAATGAATTTTATTAAACATTCTTGATAAGTATTTTAAATAAAATAGTGAATTTATGAATAACCAACTTTCATAGATAAAAAATATTCTAGATTTACTCATATTAGCATAATTGTGTACATCATATTACTATTATTTATTTTTTGTGTTAAACCAATCCAATAAATAGTTTAACCATGGATAATGATATAAAAAATTAAATTTAAATAATTAAATATCATAACTCAAGGATAATAAAACCATCATTAACCCCTATAGATAATATAAATATGATTACCACCACTAAAAATATATAAATTCCTAAAATATCCGACCAAAAGAATATCTATTATAAGTTAAATTCATAATAATCCCTAGGATATATTTAAAAATAAAGAAATTATAATTAAATAGAACCTATAAGAATTTAATAGACTATATTTTAAATCTATTAGACAATAAATTTAAAAATGTAATGATATAATTAATTACAACATGCTTAAGTAGAATCACATGCATAGATAAAAAAATGAGAGAAATGGAGGAGGAATTATAATCATTAAACAAGATTTAAAACCAATTAGGCAAACCAAAAACAAGACACATAACTTCCTATAATATAATGATCAACTAGGTTCCAAATATAAAATAATGGAATACTAAAGGATAATCCAAATTATAATCACTAAACCAAAATCCTAAAAAAAACATCACCCACAAAAAAACCTCATTTCAAATAATCCATAAGAATCAAGAACTAACTGTATCTTGGTTAGATTTTAATACATAGACAAAAATTGAAATATTAGTTAGTAGAATAGAATAAGTATTCATGACTTTCTAATCTTATGTCGAAGAATACTAAAATAAAAAAATTCATTGAATTGGGGGAGAATTCTTGTTGACGAGAGTTTCCTATCATCACTCGGTTAATGGGAGAATAAGGATCAACTGAATGGGCAGAGATATGGCTCAAGGGAAGTGGGGGAGGGTGGGAGGCTAAGGGAAATATGAGGGAACCTATCATAATAGTTTTAAAAACCATTGGGATAACATATCTATACCCATGGTTTACAAAAGCTATGGGTATAGATAGATTCGAGAAAATATATACACATGGTTTCTATAAACCATGGTTATAGATCTATGGGGATAACCCCATTTTTTCAGTACTAGAAGTTTTTGTTTACTAAATTTAAAAGGAATTTTTTTTAACTTATATGGTGTGAGTGGATTTTCCCAATTTCATGATTCATTGATTCTGTGAATCTTTCATTACCATAATACATGGCTATTTTGAAAGAAAATATTTCCATTTACATGTGTGCATATTTTTTAACAAATAAGTGTTTTCAAAATGGATTTTTTTTCTAAAAAATGATTTTAGTGATCTTTTCTTCATATAAAACCCATCTTTGCCTTCTTTTAGGAATTTTGGTATTAAAATGGGTTTTTTAATAGAAAAGGTTATTTTAGATACAATAAAGTGTTTTATATATGGGTTTTATTGAGTTATTAAAATATTTTATGATGAAAATTACAACAATAAAATGTTCTATTTATGATAAGGTACTTGAGCATTACATTTAAGAAATGGGTTCCCCTATATTGCATTGGGTGATCCTGTTACAACTTATATGATGCGGAGTCATAGATAGCATAGGGTGATCCCATTATAACATAAATGATGGATTCACCTAGATATTATTCCAATGAATTGAGTAATGTACCTTTTCCTTTAAAGGATTTAATTAGGTAGTTATTGAATGATATCTCCTATGGATTTACCTAGGCTCCAGTTATTTCTAAAATGGGTTTAAAATGGGTTATGAATGTGATTCTCTAAGTTTCCAAAAGATTATTTATTTTCTTACTAAGATTTTTAATTTTTCTTTGGTATAAAGTGTGTTAGTTTCATATGGAAATTATTTTCATCATCCATTAAAATCCCATTTTGACAAAGATAAACTTTTAATGGGAATTTATGTTTTTCATTGGACGAATGGATTTCTTATTTTATAGCCCCTTACTGATATTTTTGTTTCTCATTACTTATTTTTAAAATATTTTCTAGAGGGTTTATGGATGAGTAGGGAAAATGATGTGGTCAGGATCAATACTACAACGATTTATATTGAAAATAAATCATGTTTTATTTTAAATACTTCTATTTTATAAAAAATGGATGTCGTGTAGAAGTTTCGACATATAATGTATGGGTTTAATTTTGAGGAGTTTATCCTAACTGTATAAAACTATCAATGTAAAATATATTTGGAAAAATAAATTAATTTCTAGTTTTCAAATTACTATAATTGTATTGTTTAAATTCAAGTCCATATATTTGTTATCAGAGTAGGGTTTTGATAACTTTGGAGATTGGGATGTTTCTAAGTGAGGTTATCTTAAGTGTTATATATACCATCACAAGTTTGTCATTTTGAGTTTGACCATAAGTACAATGTCTTAGGAACCTATTTTGAGGCTTTAAGTTATGAAATGTTAAGGTGAATAATGAAATTTTTGGAGCCATTTATTGTTTAGGTAATTTTGGGTCATTACATTTTGCGATGAAAAAATGAAAGGGATAAGAAAATCATTGAGGATAAAAAATATATTAAATGTGGAGTATATTAAATCTATATTTGGGGATGTTTATCAAATTTTTGGGAATATTAAAAAGATTATATTAATATAAAAATTTAAAACCCATGGAACGTATGATAGTTTATTATATCTGGAAAGGTCATGAGGTTTTAACCCACAATTATAGGGTGATAAGGGTTTGTCACCTACTACTGGACTACATGAAGTCTCGGTTAGGATGTTTTTTTATTTTTTAATAATTTTTTTATGGATGTATAATAAGGTGATTTTTGTAACATATGTTTTATTGAATTGATAACCATGGGATTAGAAAATTATTTGGTTATTAAGGTATTAATGTTATTTCGGAATACACTCACTATTTTGTTAATCATATATGATTAATGTAAAGAGGATAATCTAGGATTTTACTTTAGGAATAAAATTTTAATTATAATTTTGATTCATATATAATTTAATTGTGGATTTATAGTGATTCATTTTATATATTAAAATGATTATCATACTTGGAGATTTTGTGATTAAATAAATTTCATTTTTCGTATAATACATTAAGAGTGATTGATGTTATTTTTGGAGAAAAATGTTAAATTCATCTTGGAATATTATGTGATAAAATAATAGTGAATTTTGGGTTTCAATCATACTCTATACTATTTTTAATAATTTTAAGGATAGATATTTTTTGAGTGATTTTAGTTGAATTTTGGGGATTAATGTAGAATTTTGGATATTCAAGTTAGTTTTTCTTTATTTGAAGTTTTATTCATTCTGGGAATTATCTAATATTATTATAAATTTTTTGTTTTTGGTTATTGTATAAATACACTAAGAATATATTTTTATCCTTTTTTGTATTTATTAATCCATTTATATTGATTCTATTCCTTAAAGCTAGAAAAAATTAACTTTTATAATCATCATTTAGAGAAAAAGGAAAGATTGTGGTGAAAATAGATTAAAGGAGGAAATTATTCTATTCATGTAAGTATATTTACTTTTTATTTTAGTATAGAAAATAAAAGGAATTCTTCACCTCTAGGAAAATGATCTTTAAAGAAAAATTTTATATGTTTACCTTTCTTACCAACAAATCTATAACCTTTTAACCCATCAAAGATTTAATGTTTTGTAGTGGTCAAATTTATCTTGTACATGTTCTCTATCAATCTATATAATTACTTGGTCATTGGATTTTCTCTTCCATGTCTATGTTTTCCCTCATGGAAATTGAGTATGTATTATTATATATGACCTTCATACTTCCCTTTATTTCTTTTACAATGGATGTTTTATTAATCCTTTTCCTAGTGTGGGATTTCAATAATTGTATTTTAAGAAGTCAAATATTAGTTACCTAGTCTGAATTCAAAATTGAGTGATTAAATTTCAAAATGGGGGTATAATGAAACATCCCATGTTTTTAAAATTAAAAGCTATGTTCGATATAGTACAAGATACATAACATTAAGCTTAAACGAACAACTAAATAATGTTATTAATTGACTTCCATAAAATAGATTTGAAAATGATGTAAATGAATAGAATTAATTTAATTATGAAATATAAAATGTCCTTACTCATTAATAATGTATTAATTAATTCTTATAAAATTAATCACTTATTTTTGTAAAGTCATTTTATTCTTTATATACACTTTCTTCAAAAATGTTTTAATTGCTTTTGTGAGTGAATAATATAATTAGTTTTTGGAATATTTATAAATATTATTTAATGAAATAAATATATTTTTTAAAATAATAATATCAAAATTATCCTATAGTGCAATTTTTATAATTTTCTACAAATTTTGATATTGCAGTGAATAGTGAAAAATACCGATTTTTTAAAATTCTATTTTATTTTCAAGTATTTACAAATTAAAATTATATTTTAGATTAGTTTTAAAATTTAATTTGTTTAATTTGGTTAAAAATTATCCAATTATGGGTTTTTAAAATGATTTTATACTTTAGTTTAGTATAAGAACATTTTTGTGTTTTTCGTTTCATTTTTACGATTTAATTTTAAATTAAAATTCAAAAATTCTATTTTTTTTATTTTAAAAAATTTATTCCATATTTATAATAATGAGGTAAAAATTTAGTAAATATTTCACTTTTATTTTTGAACAATATGAATAGAAACCTTAGCATTTTTTGTTACCACAATAAAGGGTAAATAAGGTAATTAAGGGTAAAAATAAAATGATAATGATTCTAAAATGACCCTAACTCCTGATCCAATATTATTGAATGGGTAATATGCATCTATAATCAGTAATTTTCGGTTCTAGGACCATTTATGGACATTGGGATTATATTATGACCTTTATAATATTTTATTTAATGAAAAGTTAAACATTTCATACTATTGTTTATAATAAGTAAAATATTTTAAACATGATGACATACAGAAAATATGTTTGCATATAAATACAATTTGAATATAATATACATTTTAATTAACATTATAACTTATTTTATTTTTTATTTATGATCTAATTACCTTAAATACTTCCAAAATGCTTTTTTAGTAGGTATTTATCAAATGAAAAAAACAAATAAATGATATTTAAAATAATAAAATAAAATTATTTTGAGATAATTAATGTTATCCAAATAAAATCTAAATGAAATTTTCATAGTATGTATATAGTAATATATTTTTAGAAGTTATCTTATTATCTTTGTTTTATTAAATTTAATGTAACGAATAGTCCTTAAAATTGACATTATAAATATTTTATAGTAAATAACATTTTTTTAAATGATTTAAATTCCAAAAATGATTAATTTTTTTCAAATTATTGGGAAAATATTGAAAAGATCAATCATTATCTATTTATGGGTATTTTATAATTTTATAATAAGTTTATTAACCCACAAGTAGTAAAAATCTATGTTGTCAATTTAAGAGTTAAAAAAGTTAAAGAAGGATTAAAACAAAAAGTTAATGGAATAACCATGACATAAACTTATCCAAATAAACTATGGTATGAATAGTATTAGACACTTATCATCTTAGGTTGGATTTTTTTGTTTAATGGATAGTTATCCCTGAAAAATGACTTATATATTATTTAAATCAAATCTAGTTACAAAATGTAATTGCATTTGTATTGAATACGTTTTATGTGAACACATATGAAAAAATAAAGATATTAATGAAAATAATTGCCTATTTTTATCTTAAAATTTTATTTTTATTATATAAAATTATTTTATATGTTAGAAATTATATAATTACTTTGAATTCAAGCGAAATGTTAATACAATATTTATTTAATTAACATTAAAATAAAATAAATGATTTTTAAAATATTAATTTTGATATACTTTGAATGATTTTATATGTGAAATTAATTTTAAAGATCTATATGACATATTATAGTGGTTTGAAATCATTGTATTTTAATTCCCACTTTCTTTGTGTATTTTAAGTCAAATTAAAATGAATAGTATCAAAAATTGATATTAATGATAATTTATCAAAATAATATTTGATTAAATTATTTAAAATTAATAAAAATATTATATTTTTTCATTAGAAAGTAATATAGTTTATAAATCATAAAATTTCCATTTATGAGTCATTTTTTCATTTACAGTAGCATTATTAACTCATTATGATTAAAATATTGGTTACTACATTTACGGTCAAAGATAATTAACCAAGGGGTTAATCAAAAGGATAAGTATCAAAATGATATCAAAACATATATAAATTCTATTATTATATGATATTAAAATCCTATACTATAATATTTTTTAATTCCTTTTCAATTGGAGGCATTTGGTATAATAAATTAATATATTATAATTTAATATTTGGAGAGTTTCCAAAAGTACCCATAACCTCAGTTATAAATAGGAACCCATTCCATCAATTATTCATACCACATTGACTCACATAGCTTGAAATAACTATACTCATTTCTCTTATAAACATACTTAGTTAAGTTATGGAGTTTATATTCCTTCCAAAAGACCAACCCTAGTGTCACAAAGAAGATATCTAAGGGAATTTCTCTAAAATAGATATATCGTTTTTAATCAAGTGTTTATGCTTTATATTTTCATACAACTTAATAAAATTTTCTTCAACCATGATAAAATAACAAATATAGTATCCTCTGTAAATGGAGATGTTAATTTGTTAGTGGAATGACCCATATCAATCTCCACTTCCATCAATTAGGAAAATAAGTCATCGTTAGTGTGTACAGAGGACTATCGGCTCAAGTCTCGATGTAATTTGATTTACATCACCATATTATATGGAGGGTTATAATTATATAATTGAGGTTTATATTCATGAAATATTTATTATTATAAAATTATAATATACCATTTATTCACTTACCATTCCTTGCGTAGAAAAATTATAATGTCGTTCGTGCGAATGTGTGGACTGCCCCCTCTATGAAGCGATGTGATTTGTTTTTCAACGACACATAACATGGATAATATATATAAGTATATTTAAAGAAATTATTTTATATATATGACATTAAAATAATTTTTGAAATCTAAAATTATATTTAACTTTTTCCAATAATAATCATTGAAAAATGAAAATGTTACTCATGCGTACTTATGACTTACCATCTCCATGATTGTAATGTAGTTCGTTTTTCATAACAATATTTAATGGTTTTATTCAAAAGTATGATAGATAAATAAAAATAATTATTATGAAATTAATATTATTATGGAGATGATGTAATGTTGAATTTTTTGACCATATTCATTTTACCAAAGTCATTATGGACTTATGAACCTAATATCATCAAAGCATATGATGTGAACATAAATGATTAATTAATTATTATAACACAGTAATAAGTGAAAAAAATAAATATTAAAAAAGTTATAAAACAAGTAAATGATTAAACTTTTTTATTATTCAAGAATATAAAGGACATAAGTGAAAAATCGAACTCGAGGTAAGAGATTTTTTTTAAAAATCTTCTTTTAATTTTTCATTTTATAAAAGTCAAAATGAATGTTTTATTAAATTACACCATAAGAGAAAACCTTCCCAATTTCATGAAACATTAATGTTTAGAATATTTTATGACTATAATTAATGGTTATTTTCAAATAAAATATTTTCATTTTTAAGTTCCCTATTTTTTGGAAAAATAATTGTTTTGTAAATGGAATTTGTTTTCTAAAAAATGATTTTTAGTGATATTTTATTCATATAAAACCCATCCATACCTTTTTTTGGATATCTTATTATTAAATATGGGTTTTCAAAAGAAAATGTTGTTTTTAGACAGGAAACTTTTATACATATTGGTTTTAAAGAATTTTTTATTAGTTTTATATTGAAAAGTGCAGGCATAATTTTTTTTTCATCATATAGTACATTAGAATTATACATGATAAATGGTTGCACCCATATATCACTTAGTGATTCCATTATGGATTATACAATTTGTTGTCCCATATAGAACTAGGTTATTCTATTATAGCTGAAACCATGGGTGCGACCAGATAGCATTCCAATGCAATGGGTAACATACCTTGTCTTTTGAAGGGAATAATGAGGGAGTAACTAAAGATTTTATCCTATAGAATTAACTAGGATATAGTTATTTATAATATTGGTTTAAAATGGGTTATGAATGCGGTGCTCTAAGTTTCTAAAAAGTTTTTTTATTTTATTTATATGTTTTTAATGTTTTCGTTGATAAATAGTTGTGTGTGATTTTCATAAAAAAATTACCGATTTTATCCATTCAAAGAGCATTGTGATAAAGGTAAAATTTTCTTTGATTTTTATGTCTTTTATTGTTCTATTATATTTCTTTTTTTATGTCCCTTACTAATCTTTTTTATGATCATCGCATGTTTTTGAATGTTTTTTCATAGGGTTTATGGATAAGTATATACAACAATGAGGTCAATATGAATATTGTTATGATTTATCATGAAAATAAATTTATTTTTTTAATTACTTTTGTTTTATTAATAAAATGGATACCTTGTAAAAGTTTCCACTTGTAATGTATGGATTTACATTATAATAGTTTGTCTTAAATCTATAAAAATAAAAATCTAAAATATATTTGTAAAAATAATGTGATTTATAGTTTTAATATAACTTTAGTATGAATTGTTTAAGGCCAGGTCCATATAGGGAATTATTACTTCCCATAATCATAGTTACATAATTAGAAGAAAAAAACTATAATTCCAACTCCATACGTCAAACATCTACACACAAACATAAAAGAAAAAATATAATAAAAATATTGAACAATATTTTAAGTAATAAAAATGTAATCCATCGGCTCATTATCCATTGTACACAATAAAAATACCCCCTTGTTCAGCTACAACCCACACAGATATAATTTTTACATTAATAACAATAACTAAAGGGGTATAAACATATTTTTTAGTATAAAAAAAGAAAAATAAATAAAATAAAACCAACATGACTCTATGAAACCACAATATCCATTATTAAACATCATGAAAAACCTACTCCTTGAGTTAACAAGATAAATTTTGGATCCCAAAATGTTAATTGGATAGATTATGAAATTCTAATATAAGTTATAAGGAAACAACAACCGATACATATTCTTTAAATAAAATTTTCATCCATTAAAGTTTAAATTGCATTTCAAAAATACATTTTTTAAGAATTAAAACATAAAATTTATTATCATTCTATAATAATTACTTTTCATTTACTTTAAATGAAATAAAATCACTTTGGAAACATTTTATAGGGTTGAATCATCCTTTATTAATACCCTTTTTAAACTAAATTTTAAACTAAATTATAAAAAATTATTTTCAATGCACTTTAGAAAACCATTTTAATAAGTAGGATCAAGGATATGGAATGAATAAATACGTCAAAGTATTCCATCACTAGGAGGCACAATAAATAGAACATAGTAATCCAAATTAGAAATGAAAGAGGATAGCATACCAAAATAAATATGGTACATAATAAACTATATACATTCATATATATATATATATTAAAGAAATAGATATGGAAAACACCCTATGGTTACTAATGATTGGGTAACATAGAAATTATACACCCCTAATTAGAAATACCCCATAATTGTTGATTGTAACTATACTTTCACACCAAATAGTGTAGTTTATATGTCAACACAAATGGATAAACACATAACTATGTCACTAGTTCGGATGAAATTGTAACTAGTGGAGTGAATCCCATTGGATCTTGAAATTCACAACAAGGTACTCATATTTTTTATACGGTTTGAATAATATAAACCACTATGACATGCTTATGGGGTGTCTCTACTTCCCCTTTGGAGATATCAATTTATAGATTTATATTATATATGACTAACACTAACATGAAAGATCATAGGATTGTGTAAGTTCATTGTCGATTCCATAGGAAGGACAAATTGAATTTTAAAACCACAATATTTTCACCTAGATATGACTCTTCAGAAACTATTTGGAGAATGGTTTGAATTAAGAATTTTAAAAAAGTTTAATTGATTAAGAAATGTTTTTGAATCAATTTCAAGCAGTTTGTTCAATGAATGTGATAAATCCAAACTAATGTAAATAAAAAAATAATCATCAATAATGTTATTCAATGCTTTTCAATTTATTTTGGCCAAATAATTTGATTATACCAAAATTAACGACTACTATTTGGTTTAGAAGTATTTATTAGTCTTGGGGATTTAAATACATATCTTTGAGTAGGTTAAAAATTGATTCCAAAGTTCATAACTCAAATTAATCCAATTATATTATATTTCCACTAAACTTCCCTGTACTTTTTTCATGAAAAGGATGATATGATAATGATTTCTTAATATAAATCCTTGCGGATAAGGTTACCAATGTTTCGATTAATGATTAACTTAAGTTATTCCCACCTCCTCTCAATTCATAACCCTAATAGGATTATCCATTCATAGTATAACTATAATTCCTCATAATAAATAAGAGGATATTATAGGTAAACACCATTTTAATAAATTTTTAAAGAGAAATTTTCTAAAATAAAACAATATACATGAAGAAAGAGAAAGCATCACACAAAAAAATTAAATTGAAAAAAAAACACATATTGGTGGAAAATGGAATGTAGAAAAGTATTAAACCTTGATAGAACAAAAGGTAAATAGGAAAATAGATGATACAAAATTAAAAGGGATTGAATTTCAAATATTCTAGGACCCTATATATAAATAAGAGAAAAAGATTCACAAAGTGAATAATAATTGTCTTTTTGAGTTAGTATGAAATCCTCCTGGGGGTATGCTTCCACAGAATTTCAAATCATGGAATGAGGAATCAAATATTGAATGGAAAATACAAGTTCTTACTAGCTTGGAAATTCCGTGATTTAGGTATTAAATTTGGTTGTGAGATATTTGGAGGCCTCAATGTGGGTTGACCAGCGGATAGAGGTTGATAGTTCACATATTGAATTTTATTCACATATTATATTTTCTTAGATTCTGTTATTTATGGATTTAATGATTTTCACTACTAGAAATTGTAATCTCTCTTCAAATCTTTTGTTATATATCCAAACTTTTACATCATGAATGTACCATTCACGACATGAATTTCCATCTTTCAATAGAAATTTCTCTAACATATACTATTACAAATTAATATAAAAAACTGACCAACAAATCATGGCACAAAATCATAACATATTTATGAAATTGGAGAAATCCAACACTAAATGAATATACAAATTCAAATTATCAAATCTCCTCACACTTGAAAAATATCATTACCTCAATACAAAGTCATCCCAGAATGGATTTCAATGAATTAAAATACATAATAAGACACAATCATTGACAAGCATTAAATTAAAACCATGTATCAAAAAAATAGTCATAGGCCTCGATGTCTATTATTGAAAAGAAAACTATTCATTCATAATCTTAATGTATTTTGTTCAAATGCCTTATTTCATTGGTTATTATTTTTTAATTGTTCCTTATGTGAGCATGCCTATGTTTTGATTTAGCATACATTGAATTTTTCATCATAAATTAATTGAAAATAAATAAGGTTCTATTATCACACCTTGATTACATGATCTTGACCGTAATCTTACATTCGAACAACTTTTTGCACCCTGAAAAATAAATATAAAAATTAATCATCTGGTTATAAAATCAAAAATCAAAATGACTCCAATACTAGGGGTAGGTGGAAATTGGTTTTTAAAAACATATAAGGAACAAAGAGGAGGAAAATATCTAAAATATAATGAATGATACTCAAAATATAATCTCAATGAAATAATTCACTCAAAAGTAACATCTTCAAAATCACATTCCCAAAAAAAATGGATCATTAAATTTTTAGCCATAATGAATTAAAACACTCTCTTGTTTTTTTTTTCTTTCTTGTTAATATATATTATTTATTTATTTATATTTAATTTTTTAAAATGAAATAACTATAGGGATAATAATAAAATACAATTAATGGAATAATGATCCTTGCCTCCAAATTATATAGAAACACCCTATATTATCCTATAATGAATTTGTGCCCAATTTTAACCATAAACAACCCCACCCCCATTCCCCATGCATAAACTTTTTAAATTTAATATTTTTCAAAGCACAATAATTTGGCTAGGAAGGTATAAATTACCTTGTAATATGGATTTTTCTTAAGAGTTAATCCCGAGATCATATAGAATAAGTAGGATAAATTTACATATGGATATCTTTAAAAAAGGGATCATCAAAAATATTCCTAAATAATTTTAAAAGTGAATATTTTTAATTATATATTTGAAAAGATATCAATTAATGTTGTACTAGGTTAAAATTCACCATGTATCACTTAATAAAAATTTACAAAAATGAATATGAAAAATTATTACCATAATCCTCTTAGGAATGGGAATAAAAAATAAAAATATAATCACTCAATGCATCGATACCATATAATAGGCTAATCGATATGAAATATCAAAAATTTTGAATCTGGAATTAAATTCTCAACTAAAAAATTTATATAATTATAAACATGAATAAAAAAATATATTTTTAACATTTTACAGGTAAAAAAATCTCTTGTATTTCCATGGTTGAAAATAAATTTTCATGTTAAAGAAAATAATCAATTAAAAATGCCTCTTAGAATAATTACCACAACCCAAATTCCAATTTAAAAAACTAATTATAATTAATTTCCCCAACACCACATGTACAAAAATACACATATAGTCAAATAGTTCCCTCACTGTTTGGATTTAATATGGGAGAAATAATGAGGAAAAATAAAAAAAGGTAAATATAGGCTATATATGAAATACAATAATTTTTGTTTTTAATTTTTTTATTCTATTAAAATCAATTAAACTATATACATTGATGCTAGAAATAGACAACCCAACTGATCTAGGATAAAAAAACAACCAATTACAAAAACAGAGAGAAAATAAAAATGATGTGTTATATCCCATTGGGTGTAAATTTTAATATCTTTAGATAGACATATTGATTATGGTCAATCAGTGAGGTCAATTGAAACATAGGTTTGTGGACTCTTCTACGAACTATATGAAGTGTACTCCAACTATAAAAAATGATTTGAGGGGTTTATCAAGGAAGTGGGTTCTTGGGAAAAGTTCTCATGGATTTTGAAGAATCATTTTTCTATATCTTGGATCTAAGCCGAGAGTATGTCCTTCAGGCCATACAACCTTAAGAAATTGTTCATGGAGGAGGTAAAATAGACTTATTTGAGGAAAATATGTTTTAATAATATATTTTTTTGATTGAGGAATGGAAGGAAACTACCCTTAAAGAATAATGAATAAAAATAAAGACATTTAAAATTAGACACATATCTAACGATATTACAATTAGATATTATATGATATTAAAACAATGTATAAAATTATTTATATAAAAAATATGATCCCAAGTTGGTTAAAAAATGGGGGTGTACAAAAAAGATAATGAATTGGGACAAAGAGACTCATCTATGATAGTAGAGGTGGTGGAACCCTCCCTAAGGATGAACTGTTGTAAGTGACCAATCAGTTCAATTTTAGAAATTTCACTCAGGGTAAGAAGATTGACATCCATGGAAATAACCATGTGAACATTATCAATATTAAATTCTAGTGTAGTAGTAGAGGAAGGTGGAGGAGAAATATATATTTGAACACATTTAAAATATCATGGATATATGATCAATTAATTGAACATATGATAGAGTCTTATTAATGGGACCTATTCCCCAATTATCATGATCAGAGAGGAACTCCCATTGGACGACGAGGTCAGTGATATTAGGAGGAATCAATAACAGGTCAGCGGATGGCTAGAGAGTGGAATGAACTCACATGGAACTTGATGTTAGATCGGAAGATACAGGTTGAGAGCGTAAAAAATTACTAGTAGTTGAAGCTATCTAAGAATGGGGGTGTGAGGAAATTTTAATCTCCATAGGCTCTATAAAAGGGATTTATAATAACTAGTAAATGATATGATGATTCTCTAAAAATAAACTGGAATCTCCCCATCATTAACAAAACCATTCCTTATGGTTATAATGAAGTGGAACTAACTAGGAATAGGGGGAAACTATGATCATTGTGTGAGTGGAGGAACCTCTTATGCTTCTGAGGAATCTAGAATCATATACTCATCTAATTAGTCTATGTAATCAATGGACCACTCAAATTTATTTATCTTCTTTTATATTAATCCCATTTTATGAATTAAGACTAAGTCGAAGGACTATATTGTAATCATGAATGGGTGGGGATGAGAAGAGTCAAAAACCCCAAAGTTCTTCACCAATTCATGATAAATATGACACCCATAAAAGTACAATGGGTCTCCTATACCTACCATGTCATAGTAATGTGAAAAAATGTTGTCCATGTTAACTCTTGGTTCTCCCAAGGTAGTTGAAAGAAAAAGGATATCTAATTAACTGAAAAAACCATGGGAATGACCACATTCCAACTAAGAATGAGAAAGGGCATAATGAACAATCCTACATGTCATGATGCTTAGTAGGTTCACCTTTTCCATATGAGGATCACAAAATATTTCCTTCTCTTGAGAAATTTTTTCTTAATTCATCAGTGTGGCACTATTATTAGGGTTTAGACTCAATACCTCATAGGTTGAATATGTAATGAAATTTTATGAGTAAATGTTGAGGAAAAGGTAAAAATAATTGATAGGACACTCCAACAACTATACACTCGATTAGAATAACACATGGATGAATTCTTTCTCAAAGGTAGAAAAAAATTATAGAAAACTTTCTCCAAATTACTCCTCTCAGACCTCAAATATACACGATAGATTCATCCTGGTTAGGGCCTCTATGAATTAATCAGTAGCATGAATCTTTTATATCTCCCCTAGATTAGGAATTTATTTACTTCAAATAAGTTTTCCCTATAGGTTTGAAAAGTGGATATGATGTTGTGGGTCTGAAAACCAGATATAAGGATTAATAGGTGGATGTGAAATGGTGGTAGGAAGGGTTTTCTGGTGGACGAGAGAGGGACTAAGCCTAAATTTTGGAAGTGGATAGAGCTTTGGGCTTGGAATCATGATTAGTCATTTGTTATGGATGTAAAAAATCAGCATCGTGATTCATGCATCATATGGATGGGTAGTAAAGGTGTACAACAGAAGTATCAAAGAAGGGAAAAATACATAGATAAGTGTACAAGGTTGAGGAAAACATATAAAAAGTTTGCGGTAGAGGAATTAAAGAGTATATGATATTACATAGGAATATGGATGTGCATTATGTGATTAGGTTTCTCAAAAAAGTATTTAATGGATTTAGTTTGAACCTCTAATTAATGATGTTAAAATTAGGGGTTTGAAATTAAAACCATAGTAAAAATTATGAATTGAATGGAAATATCACATCAAGAATTTTATTGATCATCTAATTTTTTCTCCTTATATTATATGTAGTTGTGACTCCACATTTACAAATTCTGAAATACTAGGAACAAAAAAATTATCCTAAGGGGACAAGCCTATGATTCCTCTGAGTTAGGGAATTATTTAAAGTTGATAGATATATATTTCATTATGGATTGTCAAGAAATTGATAAAGATATCATGAAACCCTTTTGAAAAGGTTAAAAATATAGATTCAACCTTTGATCATTAATAGTAAATGTAGGTTCTACTTAATGTTGGATTTAAATTCTCCATGGAGAAATATTATATTCACAATGAAGGGTCTAGACCAACGTGACTTTAATTTCATATAGAATAATCATTCAATAGTTTAAAATCAAAAACTTTCCCCTGGTGAAAATATATTCCAAGAAATGCACTCTTCATGCTAATGTTTTATCTTTTCTATGTAAATTATTGGATGTTAATACACATTTCAAATTAATTATTCTAACTCATATAATTGAATTATTCAGTGTTATCCTACTCATTGGCCATCCATATATAATTTCCATATATCCAAAAATGAATAATTCTCTAGTTTTACTAGTATGTAGTGGGGATTTATGTAGTTATGTTAGAAGGGGTTATTACAATGGGTGTTTTTAATGTTGTCGGATATACCCATAATTCATCATCTAGATTTTAACTCCCATCATTGTGGCTATGAGGAATAGTTTTTTTTCAAAATTTTATTATTTAAGTTTCTCACTAGTTTTAAGGAAATAATTAGTTATTTAATTTTTTCAAGACCTCCACTTTCTATGAAATTTCCTCACCAAGTATTTTTGAAGAGGATTCCTCAAACACTGATGAGAAATTTGGGAATCCAAATTTGATTAAAGATATTAATTTTAATAAATTTCATAATCACCTCAGTAGGATTGAGTGTGATATCTTCTTCTTCTACACATTTTGATATGTATTATACACACACTAAAATATAATCTTTCACAAAAAAAGGTTGGAATGGGGACTATAAATTTAATTCTACACACATTAAAGAATCAACCTTGAGAATTGGATCAAGTGTCATATCATTCCTTTTTCAAAATTTCCCCACTCTTTAACAATAATCATAGAATTAAAAAAATATTCCACGCATCTAAAAAATAAGGGAAAACGATTGCACTTTAAATTATTTTAGAAATTGTATGGTTAGACCCATGATGTCCTAGACTGGGAAATTCATTCCCAAAAACTAAAACACTTTTCAATTCATCTTGGTGAATTTAATGTCACATTTTCCCATCACCCTATTTCTTGAAAAAAAGTAGTTAATCTTAATTATAATGTGATTCATTGAGTAAGATTTTTTTTACATTATTTCTATGAGAAGTGAGGTTAAAGAGTTCCAATTTTAAAGTAGTTTTATATGATAATAAACCATGTGAATGCTTATAAACTCACCAAGAATCAGTTTCATCTGGTAAGTCATACATAATTTCTAACTCCATATCTTTTTCAACATTGCACATCTAAAGACTTGAAAACTGGTCAGTGATGACATTTTGTATGTCAATTTTTCCTTTTATTATGATATATAACTCATTTAGTAGTAGGATCCACCATCAAAATCATATTGTGAAATATTTTTTTCTATAGATATTTGATGGAAACATGGTTGGTAAACATAATGAAATTTTAGAGTATGAGATATGTCCTAAATTTATCAGAAAAACCATTGCAGGTAGATTTTTTTCTATAAACATGAATTAAATTTTAGAATCACTAAGTGTAATACTGGTTTATTAAATGGGTTTGAAATTATGACTAATTTTCTACCTGACAAATACTCTAATGGTGAAGTCACTTTCATTACACATAAACTCAAATTATCTTTCTCAATCATTTGATATGAAAATTGGGTTTTTCACACGATTCCTTTTCAAGGGCTAAAATATTTTCATCATTATTTATTACAGTCAAATGGAATTTCCTTAGAATATTAGCATGTTAATGGTCAATCCATATTAGAGAATTTTTTTTACAAACCATAACTTGAATCCTACATGACCAAGGAATCTTCTGCTTCCATTCACGACGGTGGGTTCTGAAAATTATTTTATTATATTTCTTTTTACCCAATATTATTTTATGTAGTTCTCCAATTTTTTTTTTAATAATAATTCATCCATGCTCTATGAAATTTTATTTTTCCTAGTTTAGTACTAAAAATGTTTTATTGAATCACCTTAGTATTAGATCTTTGTTGTAAAACAAGACATCAAAATTTCTTCTATAAACTGAATATTCAAACACAAAAAATTTCATGAAATTCTCATATATATTCATGTAATATCTATATCATACACCATTGGAATATTTAAGATGCATTAAAAATTCCAAAATACATCATTTGATAAAAAAATTATTGTATGGACATGTTAACATGGTCTTAAACTAATCTATCGGGTCAACTAGTATTTGATTATATCATGAATATCCATCCAAAAAACAATAAAAATTAAGCAAGTATAGTATATCAAAAATTTCATCAATAAATTTAAGTGGAAATTGGTTCTTCTATTTTGATATGTTTAGTTTTCTATAATTGACACAAACATTCCATCCTAGGATTTTTAATCTCAGTATCAAGTTGTCCTCATTGTTTTTAACCACCATTAAGAATATTTTTTTAAACAACATGATTCAGGATCCCATATTTTCTATAAGAAATGGAGAAAATGATATCAACATTAATCATCTTTATGAATTATTTTTAACAAAATATTTCATTAGTGGAGTGAGTCTTTTATGTGTTTAGTGGATCATCTTCCCTCTTTCATCACATTATATATTTTATGTTCACATTGTTGGGATGATTTATTTTATATCATCTAACCTCTATGTTATCATTTTGTCTTCCTCTTTTGGACTCTCAATGTATATTATTCATGTTATTTTTTTAGTTTAAAATTTAAAATAACTGGAATAAAACCTTGAAACAATATGATGGATTACATATGTGTTCTAGGTAGAAATTTAAGTTATAACATTTTTGGCTTGGTAATTTAAGGTTTTAACTACAGGTTTGGAATGTCATGTCAAGGGTTAAATGTATTAAATTTCCTTATAATAAATATTATTCTATTACTCATGAGATAGTATATCTCTTATAGTTTCCATTTCATCAATTAAAATTGTTATATCATCTTATTATTTTTGTTGTAACTTCTATATTGTTATCCCATTTGTAATTTCTTCTTCCTTAACTAAAAAATGGCATCACATTTAACATAATATATCCCTTATTAGATAGTCCCTTCTTTGTCAAAAAACTACATATTTTTCACCAATATAGAAGAATAAACCTTCATTGGTTCACATCAATTAAATACTTCCCAGTTGTAAGAAATGGTCTTCCAAAATGATTTGAACTTAAGATTATTAATATATATCAAGAATGAGGATCTCAGTGGGAAAGATAATTGTAAATAAATTCACTACAAAATCCTCAATATTTATACAAGGTTACTTCACTAATCTGTTAGCATGTTGAACTGATAATATGGTCATTAGAATTAAATTAACACTTGAATCAATATTCAAAAATACCCTTTTGAAAATTTAAGTGAAAAAAGTGCGTGGGAAGGAGAAAATTTGGGGATCTCTTAATTTTTGTGGAGTTTTATACTAAACAACTTTGGAACACTCTCCATTCAGGGAGATAACTCACAAGAATTTTATTTTTTACTTATTAGAGTCAAATTTCGTTAAACCATAGAATAAAATAACATCTGGTAAATTGAATCTATGAAGGTAATAATTATTTAAATCTTTTCAATCATATCCAATAAGTTATAATATTTTCCCTTCCTCATTCCTTTTTTAATCCTCTATGGAAATGAATGAGGGGTTTGTAAAGTTTTCAATTACACATATGTGAATTATATTATGACTTTATTTGGTGTTGATTGAGTTTATTATTTTTTTATTGCATAATGTTCATGAATATATTCTTTTTTATTTTAGAGTATATCATTTAATTCATATTATTCAATAATAATTTAATTAACCACCTCATCATTCTATGGAGACATATCCTCCTCTTTTTCTGACCTTTGTGATTTTTTATCTCAAATAATGTCCAATTATTAAGAACACATATTTGGCCACCTCTCAAGAATTATTATCCTTATTTATTGGTAATGTACTTGGTAGACCATTTGAGAGTGTTTGAGAAATTTTTTAACATGATGTTTAAGGTTTCAGAGGTTAAATTTTGTATTTTTCATTATGGTTTCCTACATTTTCATTTATTTATCTATGTTGTGAATGAATTTGGTTACTAAATTCATGAGATTTGATTTTTTTGGTAGGGGTTATTATTATTATCTCTGTGGTGGTGTTTCTACTAATTTTAATTAGAAACTTTATGAGCCCTATTTGGTGTATATGGTTGGGGTAGTTTGGGGATTTTGGTTATGGTGGGTAGATAGGTGGTCCTTAAGATCTTGTGTGATCCTAAATAGTTCTTCATTAGTAGTATGCTTTATTATACTATTTTTGATTTTGAATATTTAATTATTTATATTTTGTTGTGGTTATTATTGGGATGATTTATTTTAACTCATATAGATACAATCCTGAGGAAAGTTTTCATCTGACCTAACATGTTACTCTTAATAATGGTGTGGAACTCCACATATTTCACATGAATATACTTACATGGTAGGAGGTGGTGGTGGTTAATGTTATTGTGGTAAATTAAATGCTTTCAACTTCTTGGTGGGGGATTATAATTGAGCTATGAGATAGGAAGTTTTTTTAAATTAATTCATCACTAAACATGGTGGTCCAAGATCACTTTTCCAAAGAATTTAATTATGAGAAATTTAATCTAGGATATATCACCATACTTCTAGTGTCTTCATCATATGAACTCCATCATCCGGGGTATCTACCATGACTCTCATCATTGGTTAAAATTAATAGTAAAATGTTTATAATTATAGAAAAATTTAAACCCCATTTTTCATGAACATTCATAATAACTCCTTAAATCATTCTTATTCTTCCCATGAAGATTCTCCATTTATCTATAAAGAATATAAATTTCACTTCTTAATTTCCTTGTTCTTATAGGTTTAAAATATTTATCAAAAAATTTCTTATCCATATCATCCCTAGTAATAATATGTATAGATAATTGATTATTTATCAAATCCTTGGCTCAGTTTCTCATAGAAAGGGAAACACTTTGAGTGTGATTGTGTCAATGGTTACCCTTTGGTGTTTAAATGTATATAATACTTCCTAGAAATTTTAGAGGTTTCCATGTGAGTCCCTGGCCTAGATTTGACTGAACAAACCCCTATTGTAGTTCATATTAATTAGGATGGGTTTTATTTCAAAAAACATTTTCTATATAGAAGGCTGAATGATACTAGGAACAAAAATGTCAATGGATAAAAATCAATAATTCAAAATTGTGTTCTCTTACAACAGTGAACACATGAATTTTTGTTCTTTTATTAATAACAAAACATTAGGTGCATTAAAATAATCATAGTTTTTTGCTCAACTATTATTTAATGCTGTCATTTAGATAGGTACCTATCAATTCTGGAGTCAAACTCAAGAGCTTCATGATATTCCAATCTCTTAGAAAAAGTCACGGGATCCCATCATGTGCACTATTAAATTATCACATAAGAAAAATGCTCCTATGTATAGGGATGAAAAATAGAAATTGTGTGAAGCTATCAGCTCTAGGTTCACCAAGATTCCATGGTAATGGAATAAAACAAATTACATTCCCATATGGAATTTATACATCCCCATAAGAGGGATCGAACTTATAGATGTATATTATGCCTCAATAGTACTAATATAAAGGTTCACATGAAAATGGAATTATGTGGTCGATTCTATAGGTAGTATAAATTGATTTCTAATACCATGGAATTGGTACTTAGGGTTGACTTTTCACACTAAATTGGGTAAATGGATAAAATTATGCATTTAAACAATTTTTTGAATGATTAAGAAAGGGTTACGAATGAATTTCAAGGATTTTGTTTAAGAGATCTAATTAATCTGACACTAGGTAAAACTAAAATAATTGTCCAAAAGGATTTTAAAAGCTTTTCAATTTATTTTGGTCAAATTATTTTATTCTACCTAAATAAATAACTACTCTTTTTTCTATAAATAGTTATCAGTCTATAATCTCTTAGTGGAACTCCTTGATCATAAAAAATTGATTACATTTTCTATAACTTATATTATTCTAATAAAATTAGATATCCTCCTTCACAATTTCTTATATTAGGTTCTAAAAATAGGATGATGTGATATTTATTTCATAATCAAATTCATTACCATTTAGGTTACCCAATTTTAGATAAATCATTCGTTTAAGTTCTTCCTCTCTTACTCTATGTCCCTAACCCTAGGTGGATTAGTCATTCATGGTATCCCCAAAGTAGATAGAGTGATATCGATGGTAAACATCATGGTAATTTAAATATTAAAATAAAATAAATTAAAATTAAACAAATTTCTTGAAATGTGATATAGAAACTATAACATCCTGACCCAAACAATCAGTTCTGAGTCAAGTGTTACATGACCTCATCCACACCTCCCCATAGGCAAGAGGTTGTTGACTAGTAATGAGGGTCTGAGTCTATCAATAGAGATAATATACCCTATGTGTCATGTTTGATGATCAATAATAATAGTATGTAATATAATTAATAATTAGAGTGAACTTGCATTACTAAATAATGAAATACATGTCTTATAGATAAAACTACATCCAATGTGGAAACCCTCTCCAGAGAAATAAAGTAGATAACTAAAAAAACAAACTATAGTGTCCACTAGAATACATATTGGTCCAATAATAGCTCTATACTTCTCTTATTAGTTATTAATTACAATTCCCTTTCTCTTTTTTGGAACCTTGTGGAAATCTATATGAATAAGGAAATGCATGAGTAAGTTGTGAATTGATGACTTTGTAAAACACCACCAATACAACTGTGACCTATTATTCTAAACTATAACAAGTATAAGCTACAAAATTAATAAATTCATAATGGTAATAAACATAAAATAAAAAACTTATTAGTATTCTGCTATCCAATCCACCATATCCCTTGGTCATACCTACTTCATTTCCATATTGTAAGATAAAGTAATAAGTTGGTAGTAACTAGACCAGGCCCTATACAATGTCATCGTGGTTTCATGTGTACTTGTAAACTAGCATCATCTATTCATCAAGAAGACCATTCACATAGTTTCCTCTAAATAAATAATATCAAGTACTCCATAAACCAAGATTCTTAATAGTGAGTGGAACTTTTCAAAATAAGGCTATATCAAGTGCATGCACAACATAGCAGCATGGTTACCTCATAACTCTACTCTATTCTCAACTCTCTTATCACCATAAGTGCAACTCAATGCACCCCCCCCAAAAAAGGGATAATATGTCATGATGGTCCACTTTTCTCAAGTCCCACTCATAACCCCAAATTCATGGTAACATACATACTGGGTGATCACACATGCTAGAATAGTATATCATCATGTGTATATAGAAACACTGATAACATCATGTGATCACAATAAAACATGGAAATAAGGTACAATAATATCAATCCTTAATAGTATATTTCATAGTAGATAACACAAGATACATACCCACCCACATGCGATCAGAATAAAACATGTTGTCAAAATACCAAAAAATAAATAATCATCAGGGTAACAAGTGTAAACATGAACCCAAGAAGGCGGGGAACATCCCACAATAAGATGCAGATGTACATGTCAAAGTCAATCAAATGTTTCGATAACTGAACCATGTTCTCACACCAAATGCAACAAATATTATCTACCAAGGTCTCCAAGAACTAGTTCCAAATCATCATAATAAGTATTTTTGAGTATGGTGAGGAGAATCAAGACAAAGAAGTAACCAAATCTTCCCATGGGTAGGATTCTATAAAAATTCTCGAAGGGATCTATAGTGCAATTTTGATGTCTGTAGCGTGGATGTACATTGGAGGATACCACCATATCATAGGGAATACGGTTATGGAATACTATTGTGATATATTTTTCTACCATGGAATAGGATGGAAGCCTCCTTGTAGGATTCAAGAAACCATGGGGCATAATTGAAAACAATGGTTTAAAAGGAAAGGGAATGTGGTGTAGGAGAGGTGCACAACACTGTGGATCTCATCTGCAACCTTTGAGAGTTATTGGTATAATTATGAATGGATGGTTGAATATAGGTATTTATAAGGAATATTATAGATCCAATTCATTTGTATATCCCCTCATAAAACTACTCATTAAATACTCCCGTGATTCAATATCATAAGTTCTTGTTGAAGGGATTTTTACTCGATGACCAAAGTTACATTGTACCTGACATAGAGTACCCCCTATTCTATGGTCCAAGCTTCCATAATTCATCCTAATTGAACCCAGTATTCATGGTAAAGATCAGGGAATGGACCCCCTCTAATTATAGGTTAATACAAAACCATTGGTGTTATGGTGTAGACATTCTCTTATACTTCCACTATGGAATATCAATCTTTTAATATGGAAAAATATTCCGCTCTACATTGTGGTCCTATATGCTGTGGGAAAACCTCACTTTTTCCGAAGTAGACATTCCAAAAAACTAACATAAGACTTTATAAATTCTTTTTACAAGCCCCAAAACCATGTACATACATGGAATACCATCTATAAGGAGGAAAAATGCCTTTTATTTTAGAAAATGACTTTAAATTCCTTACAATACCCCCCAAAATACTTCTCATAATTGATACGAATTTCTAGGGATCTTTCCTAAATAACTCAATCCACTGAACTCAAACATCTACCTCTCAAACCTAAGTCTCTTCCCGGATCTGCCTATACTACCATCAAATCTGGAAATGTGGTACTATCATCCCTCAAATAAATTTCTCACTTTAGTCTACTATCTACACTGGACACCCCTCAACATATTTTTTATATCCCACTCAATTTACTTGAAATCAATAACATACATGGAGTTTGGTACATACCTTTGAAGCTGTGACACATAAAACATATCATGTATACACTGGTAGTGATAAAGGATTTCTAAAAGATATTCCATATCCCCTATCAATTCTATGATATCAAAGGTTTCAACAAAACAAGGTTCTATCTTGTGCTACTTCCTCATATGTTTATTCCCTAATCAAGGAGTAACTCTCAATAATACCTTATCTCCCATAGTGAACTCTAAATTTATCCTCATATGGTCAGCATAGGATTATTTCTTCTCTGATTTGGCGTCAAACTATTTTGAATTATATTCACTCTCTAGGAGGTCTCTTAACCCATGTTAGGTCTCATAACTGCTATGTCACCCACATCATGCTAATAGAGTGGTGGCTAACATTACCTCCCATAATAACCCTAAAAATTATCATCTGAATCGAAGCCTGGTAACTATTGTTGTATGAAATCTCAACCAATTCTAGGTGGTCATCACATGATTTACTGAGTTCTTGAACTCAATATTAAATCAAATCCTCTAATATATGTATAGTCCACTTGGACTATCCATATGTATAAGGATAATATATCATGATCAACCTCAACTGAGTCCCTAAAAATTTCAGAAATCCCTACCAAAACTATGATGAAAAAGTTCATATTTTTTTGATAAAATTCTCATGGAAACCTCATTCAAGAATACAACCTCATAGACCAAGATCATCCATAGGTCATACACTTAGTGTGTCTCTAGAATTGGAAAAAAGTTAATTTTTTTCATCTGATAAAAAACCACCCATACTACATCATGACTCCTCAACGTCCTTGGTAACCCCTTCAAAAATTTCATCAGGAAATCTTCTCAGTTCCATATAGGTATAATAAGGGGTTTTAGAAAACCATTAGGACATTTGTGCCTGACCTTCAACCTCTGATAGGAAATCTATCGAGATACAAATCCTTCTATTTCTCTCTTTATCCATGTCCACCATAACTCTAACATGAGTTTATGGTAAATATTCATTGCTCTAAGATACACTACCATCAAGATTATCTATAATAACCAATGAGATCCTCCCTAATAGAATATATGACTACTACACTCCCATGTACCATGATCACATCATCATCACTCAAGGACCACCCAGGAATTAGATCACCTCCGACTAGTTTTTCTCTCACCCCAACACACTCTAAGTCTAAATATTTTTCATCCCTTACCTGGTCGATAAGAGAATATTTGACTTTCATGGGAGAACAATTCATTGATCCTTGGTACTCAGAAGCATTTATCCTTCAATCATATAAGAGGCTCATCTTGTTCCACTACTCCTCAGATGACCTTTATCCAAGATTTTTCTCAGCTTTCATCTTATGACTAAGAGAATATGCAATAACCTTGTAATTAGCTAGGTAATAAGTTATGTAAAATATTAACGTCTATAGATAATTAACCTAGAACCATTGTATTTGGTTCAGGTCCCTCTTTTTGAAGATATAGTGAAGGCTCACATGGTCAATATAAAAAAATCTCTCAAAAACAAGATATTTTCACTAACACTTTAAATCATAGACCACAATCACAATCTCCAGATCATATGAAGGTTAGTTCTACCCATGAGGTTATAAATGATGAGACTACTAGGCTACAACCATATCTCTTTGAATCATTAATAATCCAATATCAATGCATGTTTCATCATAATACACTTCATAAAAAATATATTGACCAAGGATTGTCAGTACTAGAGCCATCCTCATCCATTTATTGAGCTAGGGGAATGAGTCATCACACTGATATGACCACTGGAAAATCACTCTTTTCTTTTTCAGCACTTTCATAGGTGACAATAGTAATGAGAAGTCCTAGATAAACCATTTGTAATATCTTTCTAAACCCAACAATATCTTGATTACAAACACATTCTAGGGACATGTCTAGGACATGAATATCTCATATTTCTATATGTCTGTGAATATACCCATCTAATACACTACATGTCCTAATATCTTATCCTCCCAAATCTAGACATCAAACTTCAAAAACATGGAATAGTGTTGGTGTCCTCAAAGTGTACATATTACTATATTAAGGTTTTTATCATGATGTTCTAGCATAATTGATTAGATGAGGATATCATCAATGAACATTACAATGAATGTTTCTAGATATGGGTGAAATATCTTGTTGATGGAATCCAAGAACATTCTAATCACATTATTTAGCTTGAATTACAACACATAGTATTTATATAATCCATACCATATCTTAAACATTGTTATTGTAATTTCCTCCTCTCTAACTCACAAATGATGGTAGCCTAATTGAAGAAAAATATTTCATAACCACTAGGTTTTCCATATCTAATCGAAATGATTATTAATCATTATAATGGGATATTAATTCTTCACATTCACCTTGTTTAGTATCCATCAATCAAGGAAAATCCAAATATTTTTTTCTACTTTCTTAGAGAAAAAAATTGGTACACCCCACAATGACGTACTCATCCTAATAAATCCTTTCTCTTCCAAGTTATCTAGTTTTGCCTTGAGATCCTTTTTCTTGGTCATTTCTATATGATATAAAGTATCAAAATGTGTTTCACACCTGATATGATCTCTATGAAAATTCCAAATCCTCTATAAAGAGGGATTACATAGAATTAATCTTGAAATATATCCTTATATAGATCTATGAATGAAGGTAATGATAATAGGTTTGTCGCTAATTCTGTTGAGAGATCCAAGCCTAATATACATGTTGTGATCATGCCAATTTTGCTCATGTCTGTTCCATCTATGCCTACACCCAATTCCAACTCTCTAATAATCACATATCTCTCTCCCTTTGGAAACACCAATGATAAATACCTGTGATAGTACTATAGGTGAGCTCAAAATCTACTCATCCAATCCATGTCGAGTATCACATCAAATTTCATCATAAAAAAAATCATGAACCCCTAAAGATGTTTGTAGTCAGAGGTAATTATTATTCAATATTAGCATCACTAGAGACAGTACACATTAATTACCAATCGCGTGTCAAGGGATTTGTGTCAAGGGATACTAACTCAAAAGATAACATTACTAGTATTTCAAGTCCAGCAACTACTTGTGAAACTATGAAATAATGGGAAGCCCCAATATCAAAAAAAATAGTAGACATAGTGGATGTTATAAAGATCATGCCTTGAACTATATATTTTACCTCTCCATTTTCTATTCGAGTCTAATCCATAGCATATAAATGGACCATCTCTACTCTTTGACTATTACCTTGAGGTTTATGGTCAGTCTAAGACTACTTCTAAGAGCCCCTAATGTATTTCTAAATCCCTGATCATGGTAGTCTCCACCACTGAGCTGAAATTTTGGAATAGAACTATTAAAGGTTTCCTCTAATTACACAATGTTTGAATATAATCTGGGGTGTTTTTCATGCTTGACTGTAGTTTCCAAACTTACCATATTTGAAACACTATGGGTCAACCTCGATCGAAGCCGAATAGACTAAAATCGGCTACACTTGTGTGCCAATTTTTTTTCATATCCACAGACTTCCCCATCCTTGCATCAGAAGAGCAACTAAAATTATTTTAAGGATGTCCATCATTTGAGTAGAGAAGGGTATGAAATGACCAGTTATTCCACTGTCCTCTGAAATCATCAAAATGTTTTATGGATTCCTCAAAACCTATAGTTATGGAGCTAGATCAAAACTCCAGACCTATTGTCTATGGTTGATATGATGTTTGAACTCGAAATTTCTTGATTTATGTGACACATTACCATCCAAAGGTGGTGAAAATATATAGGTTTAGTAAAACATGTAGATTATGTTGATACTATCATAGATCCCTATTGTAGCTCTTTGAACTCCTATTCACGATTGATCATTCGTGTGTCATGAATAAATCCCTAAAAAACAAAATTTCAAAGGATAACCATGAGAGTCCCTTTCAACAACCGTCTAGGCCAATAACTCCCCATCAATTCATAGTGGGTCCCTGTAACATGGATTCACCAAGAATCACCTTCCACTCTAATAGTGTATTTAGGAAATCATAGATTATCTCTATTGTTTCCATCCAATATTCAGCATCATGTGTTCCACCTGTACCATAAAAGGATGGGGGGTTCTTAAGAAGTAAATCCATAACATTTTATATAATGTACTTTGGTAGAATCTTTTAATGAATAACTGCATGCACCACTTGGATAGGTGTGGGAATGGGATATGGAGTTGCCTGCTCAACTGGCTATCCCACAAAACTTATGAGAGGTGGAATACTCTATGACGGAATTAAAATTAGGAACATAAATAGATCCAAATTAGCATATGAGATCTCATAAGGTTTTTCCTATTAGTCTATCCACAACCTGAGGTATGCATGTCCTAACACTAACCCTGGTCTCAATCCGTGCATGTTAGTCACATTCATCGTATATATATATATATATATATATATAATAACACAAAATCATGATTATTTATTTTAATAAATTCAAATATAGATATATTACAACATCATTCTAGCATAAATATTTCACATAATCAATGAAATTGTCTCGAACAGATTACACAAATTAAAGAATTAAATTATATAAATACTATACAGCACACCAATAATTATGTATATATGTATTGTGAACCTATGTGCCTAATCATGATGCATGAACTCACCTAAAATCTCATGAATCACATATAATCATCATCTTCATCACCTAAGGTTATTTTAATCAATATTGATAGAAAATAAATAAATTTCTAGATTTATGGTAACTCAGAGTTCTATTATGTTGTGTTGGACATACACTGACATAGTTCCCAAACCCAAGTCCCAACCATTCTAAATGTTAACTATCTTATCCCAAATATTGTAAAGATAAAATACAAGTTATTATATCATGACCCACTGATACCACTTTGTAAAATCACAACCCAAACCACAATGTTTGAGTCTGGTGTTACGTGACCTCATGTATGCCTCCCCATACACAAGTGGCTACTGACTAGTAGTGAGGGTTTGATTCCATCAATGAGAATACTATAACATTTATATAATGTCATTGGACCTATAATAAAATTAAATCATATAATAAATCATCACATTCAACATGTGGAACTAAATAATAGTATACATGTCATATAAATAAAATATCCCCCAATTTGGTAAGCCTATCCAAAAAAATAAATCAAATAAATAAAAAAAAGAACCATGTGGTCTACCAGTGTTTATTCTAGTATAGTTCTATTTATATCCTCCATGGATCATATTTCTATAATAAGTTCCTCTCCCTTCACCAGATACCTCATGAAATCTAAAACCGTATCAAAATTCTTGAGTAAGGTTTGAGTACAAGGATTAGTTGGACACAAACAAGGTTTACTTAAACTATTGTTCTCAAGTATAATACGTTAATTCAATAATAATACTAAATTCATAAAGGGAATAATTATAAAATCCAATTCCTTGCGGTTTTGAGCTAGAGAAACCACTAAAACACCCTGTTATACCCGCTTTATCTCCATACCAAAAGATAAAGTAATAAGTCAGTAGTGACTAGAGAAACTCATCTATGGTGTTATCATGGTGTCATGTTTCCATGAAACCCATTGGATTTTATCCATCAATAATACCATATCACATGTCAACAAATAAATTGAGAATATCAATCACTCCCTAGACGTTGATTTTTTAAAGTGATTGGCACTTGGAAAATCAAGGCTACCTCGAGTGCTTAAAAACCCATTAGCATGGTTACCTTGTACCTACCCCATGTTCTCAAGTCTCTCCTTTATATAAGTGAAATGTGATTCACTCCCCCCATAAAGTGATAATATTTCAAAATGATCAACCTTTCTCAAGAACCACTCACAACTAAAATGTCATGGTTACATACATACAGGTTGAGCACCCAAAAAGGCCTAGTATATCATCATGAGTATATAGCAACATGAATTACATCAATCAATTGAAATAAAACAGGAAAATAATCTACACTAATATCACTCTTGGAAAGCATATATCAAATTAGGATTCATAGTCTACACACCCTCCCACATGATATCACAATCAATCATTGTGTTAAAATGGATACACATAAATAACCATCTTGTTAACCTGTATAAACATGATCCCAAGAAGGTAAATAAATTCTTACCATAAGTCATTGACATCCATGTCAATGTCTGTCAAAGGTGCTGATAACTAAACCACATTATCATACCAACTAGAATAATGATTATCCTCCAAGAAATCCTAGAACCAGTTCCAAATCAAGATAAAAAATGTTTCTAGAGTAAGGTGAGGATATATAAGGAACATTAGTACCCAAATATCACATTGGGTAGGATAGTGGAGAAATTATAGATGGGGTCCACAACACTAGACTGAAGGTTTCACTATTGAGGTTCACAATAGGCTACCTCCCTGGTGTAGGGAAGAAGGATATAACCTAGTGGTGTGCTAGGTTGAACCACAATAGTGTAGGATGAACACCATGATCAAGGGATAATGCCACCATAGTGTATAAGGGGAAACCATGTTAAAAGGGGGAGGGCATGAGGTGTGGATATTTTCATTGGCCTCCATGATTTCATAGAAATATGTTAAATAGAGAAGAGAAGATAGGTATTTATAGGGAATCCTTGGGATCCCATCTAGCTGGAAGTACCATCATAATATCTCTCATTCAAGACTCAGCCAATTCAATCTCATAACCGCATATTGAAGGCATTAACACCAAAAAATTGAAGACCCATTATAACTAATGTAGAGTTACCCTCGAAGTTTGATCATAGATTCCATGGATCTCCCTCCCTGTACATAGTTTTCACGATGAATATAATGGAAAAAACACCCTCTATGTCTAGTATAATGTGTAGCCATAGGTTATTTAGTGTAGGCCTTATCTTATCCATCCATTATAGTATTACCATTTTTTAATACGGTTAAAGGCACACCTATAGAGTGTAGTCCTCTACTCTGTGGTGAAACCTCCATTTTTTGGTAGTAACCATTCCAAAAAACTCACATAGAACATTATATGCCTTTTTTTTCAAGGCCACAAACTATATCATACATGGACTAACATATAAAGGATTAAAAGGGCCTTTTATTTGAGTGGATGTATTTCCTAGATTATGTAAGATCCTGGACTTATTGTGGCATGTCCTGGATAAAATATCTAGTTTAAATACTTTTATGATGGTTAATAAAGGTTTTTTCGAGTCTATTTGGAGGCTCAAGGGTATTCCAGGGGTTCGGGACATGATGTAAAGGAGAACGGGTCCATCCATTTCATGTTGAATGGTTAGTTCACGATTGGTAGTAACTGTTCTCCCTAATCGTGTATGCCTTGAGGGTGGGTGAATAGTTTGAATATACAATTAAATGTTGAAGGGAAAATCATGCGAGCTTGGAAATGGTCATCATAAACAGTTTAGGAAAGATTATTCAAATTGTGTAAGATCCCTTGGTAACCATGCATCATGGCCCCCTCTTGGAGAGAGGGTTGTACGAGATTCTCTCACGGTTTTTCCTACCACGTGGTTAAACCATTAACCACATTAAAAATGGAATTTTACCATTTTTTCTCTCAATCCTTAAGTGTATTAATTTTGTATTCTCCTCCATTATTCCTCTTATAGCCCTAGTGTTAAACCAAAACACCCTAAACTTTCCAAGGATCGATCTTCTTGACTTGTAAGTCTTTTAGAGCATCATTTTTTGTGAATCTAAGTTCCAAGTGAGTCAAACATCCATATTCCTTGTATTTTATAGATTAAGTATTTTTTAGTTGCTCTTATTTTTATGAAACCCTAAAATACTCTTATTAAGCGGATATTTGGTTGGGACTTTGAATTAAAACAATTTTTAGAGGTATTATAGAAGTAAAATAAAAGAGAATAAAAACACTAATTGAAAGGATGGGGGTAGTTGTTTATAGTTTATGAATCTAGAAGAAGTTTGCTGGAAGAAGATTGCATTTTTTTTGTTTTTAATTTTGAAATGAAGTTTCGATTAGAATGACACAATAAGAAGATGTTTTTTTAGAAATCTATTTAAAAAGGAGTAATCGATCTAACTCCACCTCTTCAATAATTTATTAATCCTTATCATTTAAATTAATATTCACTTAATTATGATCCCTTAATTTGTTAAATCCCTAACCCTACGAGAATTAACATTACCACGAAGATTGAAGTGAATTTTAACCTTAGGATAACTTCGGAACATGCAATCGCGACACCCTGCTTTGATTGATGCTCTAAAATTAGATTATGGTCAGTGGTAAATTAAGGCACATAACCACTCTGGAAATTAGGATTAATTGAGTTTAGGGATTATATTTGAACTCTACAAATTGATCCCATGTGGTTTTGAATTACCGGTTAAGGTTGCGCTCTCACAGTTCACACAATTCCCGACCTCGCGTGTTTTGTGTTAACTATTCAATTGCTTTCTTAGTTTCATTTAAATTAAAAACTCAATTAATAGATCATAATTTGTGAATTACAGTATTTCATTGATTCAAAATAAATGAATGAAGAAGTATAGAGGTCGATCGATTACTAAAAAGAACTACTCTTCCATGGGTGGTGTAGTCATCGTGGAGACGTTTTGCATAAGCAACGGATTGAAAGGGTAGAAACCAATCTTGTCTCCACTCTTGATTCCAACCCAATTAAGAAGATTAAGATAAGAAGAAGAGGGATGAACACAGAATATTATTTGAAGAAAAATTCAAGAAACAAACATGAAAGAAAAGAAATACAAAGAAGAGGTGAGAGAGGAGAGCCTTTTTGGAAGAGAGGTTTGCACAAAGGCTTACTTCTTCCAAGAGTTGTGAGGGGCTCCCAAGAGACACCCTTTCGGCCACACCTTCCAAAAGCCTCCACCAGCCCTCTCAAAGAGTTAAAACCCCCTTTAAATAGATTTTGTGAGGGCTAGGGATACATAACTTTTTAAATGTGAAATGAAAATCTCGGCCAAATATTTTATTCCAACTTGAACCGACAATTTGACCTCCAAAACGCGTGAATTGACCGGCCTTCCAGAAGGATTATTTGTGCCACATCATGTTTCCGAGCTTTCCTCAAAATTTGGGCTCAATCAAATCCCGTATGTAGAGGATATGGCCCAAATGCAGAACCTTTTCCATTCTGGCGAGCCCAGCCCAACTTTTACTTCATTGCCCAATTTCAACAACCAAATAAACTCTTTAGCTCTAGTGTCCTGAATAAAAGTTGTATATAATTAAGTTAGGAACACTGTTACAAAATTTCAAATTCAAATAATAAATATAAAAATATTTATTTTCGAAATACTACAGTGCACTATTAAGGGTAAAACTGGAATTTTCACCAAATTTTCAAATGAATGATCAAATCCCAAATATTTTATAAATAAACATATTTAACACAATGTGAGGAAATTATATCATTTATTATCAATAAAATATTCAATAAAATAGTGTTTTATCAACTCCCCCACACTTACCCTTTTGCACACCTGGGCAAAACCTCATATCAAGTAAACATCAATATCAAATCAAAACCAATTTTAAAACACATATCTTTAAGATCAATCAATTTCACACCAAGAATAAAAAAGATATCATGACTCATAAAAAACCTTATTTCAAGTTCTCCATTTATATCATTCAATATATTTCCACTTCATTTATCCGCCCATGAACAAAACACTTACCTCGCTTGAATTTTCTCTCATCACTCAAATATCAATTTTTTTTTGCAATGTCTTTCTCATCCAAACTCATACAAGGGTAACCATAGGATTGATAGATTCCTACATCACTACCTGATGTGAGTCAAGGACATATGTTTATCATGAGGACTTTTCAGGGTTGTTCTGTGGCTTTCGGTTGGTAGGATTAAGATGTGAAAAACTCTGAGGCTGAATGAGGGGGGCTTGACTCTTTTAAAGCAAAATTGCATTAATCTAATTTTCACTTAAATATGGTCTTCTCTTCAATCCCCATAGTATCAATTCAGCTCCATCATCATGAAAAGTCATGAAAGGTTTACAGCATTCATCATTTCAGCATAAAAAATGTCAATCTTCTAAAACATGATTTTCTTGAAAGCTCCAGATGGGCACAACTTTCCACCTCAATTAGAAGCTCCAGAAAAGGCACAGCTTCACTTGTCATGAAAGCTCCAGAAAAGGCACAACTTTCAATATAATTACTTTCTTTAGCAGCAAACACATCTCTTCAGAATTTAATTTTCCACCCAAAGTATCACATAATGTGGTGGCACAACACAAGACAGCTTCCCCCACACTTAAGCTCAACTAGATTATGCAATTTCACTTCAAGAGTTGGTTGGATAGGGAAAATTGGCTTGTAATGTGGCTTAACCTAACAGGCTGTGCATGGATTCTAAGGGATACAAGGATTAAATATTCAAGGTAGGCCATTATAAAAAAGGATTCTTTGAAATAGGGGTTTTAATACCAAACAAATGCCTCAATCATTTAAACATAAGTACCTCAAACCCTCAAGTTTTGACAGGAATAGATCAAATTCTGGTTAAATCAAGTATGGTTTGGTTCTCTCAAGAAGTGAGGTGAATGTAAAGAATATGAAAATAATAGTTTAGAAGCCTCACAGGAAAGTGATTTCAAATATAAAGACAGTGAGATTGGCATGGGATTCAAAATTCAGCGTACTTTTCATGAAATTACTAAATATTTGAACTTGAAACAAAGTCATTTCAGCATTCATTTAAGCTTAGTTTCAAGGGGTAAATTGTTTCACTTGTTGATATGGATTTAAAAATGGTGATGAGAATCATTTCAGCTCAAAAGTTTCAAAAACACACAGAAAATTGTAAAATAAACACACAAATTTTGAAAAACACACAATTTTTTTTGGTTTTTTTAACAGGAAAACAATTGAAATTACTAAACTAAAAGGTTCCCTCCCCCACACTTAAAATATTGCATTGTCCTCAATGTGAACCCGTGAGATGATATATGCACATGAGATTCAGAATTTTTCAAAAGGACAAATAATATAAAAGTGAAAGGGTTAGGAACAGCCTGATGTGATCAAGTGATGATGGGGTCATGTAGTGTGATAAAATCCACTGCATCAGTAGGATGTCCCTCAATGTATCTCTTCAAACATTTCCCATTGACTGTAAATCTCCTTCTAGTGTCCTCTTGTGTGATCTCCACTGCACCATAAGGAAAAACATTAGACACAATATAAGGACCTAACCATCTGGAACACAACTTACCAGGCATCAACTTCAGTCGTGAACTATAGAGAATAACTTTCTCTCCAACATGAAACTCCCTTTGTTGGATCATTTTGTCATGAGCTGCTTTTGATCTTTCCTTGTAGAGCCTTGAGTTCTCATATGATGACAATCGAATCTCCTCAATCTCTTGAATTTGCAACTTCCATTGAATTCCAGCTTGGGCCAAATCCATGTTACATTTCTTTATAGCCCAATATGCCCGATGCTCGACTTCCACGGGGAGATGAAACGCTTTCCCAAAAACAATCCGAAATGGGGACATACCAATGGGGGTTTTGTATGCTGTCCTATAAGCCCACAATGCATCATCCAAACGCTTGCTCCAATCCTTCCTATTTGGTTGCACGGTTTTCTCCAAGATTTGTTTCAACTCACGATTTGAAACCCCAGCCTGGCCATTTGTTTGGGGGTGGTATGGTGTTGATGTTTTGTGTGTCACCCCATACTTTAGAAGGAGGGAAGAAAAATTCCTATTGAAAAAGTGTGTCCCTTGGTCACTGATGATGGCCTTTGGTACTCCAAACCTGCAAAAAATTTGTGCTTTGACAAAGTCCACAACAACATGAGAATCGTCAGTCCTGGTGGCCTTGGCCTCCACCCATTTACTCACATAATCAACAACAACCAAAATGTACAAAAATCCAAATGAACTAGGAAAAGGACCCATAAAGTCAATTCCCCATACATCAAAAATCTCACAAAATAGTATGGGTTGTTGGGGCATCTCATGTCTCCTAGAAATGTTCCCAGTGTGTTGGCAACGATAGCATGACTTACAAAACACATGGGCATCATGGAATA
This sequence comes from Viscum album, assembly GCA_963277665.1. Taxonomy (NCBI): domain Eukaryota; kingdom Viridiplantae; phylum Streptophyta; class Magnoliopsida; order Santalales; family Viscaceae; genus Viscum; species Viscum album. The sequence goes on from OY728141.1 coordinate 1,550,097,098, forward strand.
ATCTAGGCCAATATAATCCAGAGTCCAAAACCTTCCTAGCTGTCCGTTGGGGTCCAAAGTGTCCACCACATGCAAGTGTATGACAGAAATTCAAAACAGACTCAAACTCATGATCGGGAACACACCTCCTAATGACTTGGTCACTACACATGCGCCATAAGTATGGATCATCCCAAATATAAAATCTTGACTCACTCTTTAATTTTTGGACTTGATGTTTCTTCAAATTTACTGGGATTTCAGAGCCAACGATGTAATTAACTAAATCAGCATACCAAGGATGCTTACCTGAGATGGTATAGAGATGCTCATCGGGGAAAGTGTCCCGAAGTGGTACCTGGTCCAAGGTGTCACCCTCTAGTGTGTGAGTAAGCCTACTCATGTGGTCCGCCACCAAGTTTTCTGACCCCTTTTTGTCCTTTATCTCGATGTCAAACTCTTGAAGAAGGAGCATCCAACAGATAAGTCGCGGCTTTGCATCTAGATTCTTCAGGAGGTACCTCAAAGCTGCATGGTCAGAAAAAACAACTACTTTAGAGCCCAATAAATATGAACGGAATTTATCTAAAGCAAATATGACAGCAAGAAACTCTTTTTCTGTGGTTGTGTAATTTGATTGGGCTGAATCTAGTGTCCTTGATGCATAGGCGATCACATGTGAACGTCCTTCCACCCTCTGAGATAAGACAGATCCAACCGCGAAGTTGGAGGCATCACACATAAGCTCAAATGGAATGTCCCACCGTGGGGGCTGTATGATAGGTGGAGTGGTCAGACACTTCTTTAGCTCATCAAAGGAAGTCCTACAAGAATCATCAAACACAAAATCAGAATCTTTTTGAAGTAATCGTGACATAGGAAGAGTGATCTTACTAAAATCTTTGATGAAGCACCGATAAAATCCTGCATGCCCTAGGAAAGATCTAACATCACGCACACATGAAGGATAGGGTAAGGATGAAATAATTTCTACCTTAGATCTATCAACCTCTATCCCATGTTTTGACACCACATTCCCTAAGACAATTCCATGCTCTACCATAAAATGACACTTTTCAAAGTTCAGGACTAGATTCTTCTCAATACAACGATTCAACACATTTCCCAAACTACTTAGACATTCATCAAATGAAGACCCATACACTGTAAAATCATCCATAAATACCTCCATGCAGGTCTCAATAAAATCAGAAAAAATACTCACCATACATCTCTGGAAGGTACCTGGGGCGTTGCAAAGTCCAAATGGCATCCTCCGGTAGGCAAATGTGCCAAAGGGATAGGTGAATGTAGTCTTCTCCTGATCCTCTGGAGCTATAGGAACCTGAAAATATCCAGAAAATCCATCCAAGAAACAATAGTGTGTTTTCCCAGCTAGTCTCTCGAGCATTTGATCAATAAATGGGAGGGGGAAATGGTCCTTGCGAGTGGTATGATTTAGTTTCCTATAATCAACACACACACGCCAACTGTTTTGCACCCTCATTGGAACTAAATCATCTTTCTCATTTTTAACAACAGTAAAACCAGTTTTCTTAGGCACAACCTGAATTGGACTTACCCACTGTGAATCTGAAATGGGAAAGATTATACCTGCCTCGAGCAATTTCTCAACTTCCTTTTTAACAACTTCCAGGAGGGTGGGATTGTGTCTCCTTTGTGGTTGTCTCACCGGTTTAGCCCCATCCTCCAAGAGAATCCTATGCATGCAAATGGAGGGCTAATACCTGATATGTCAGCCAAGGTCCACCCAATCGCCCTGATGTTCTCCCTCAAAATATTCAAAAGCCTTTCTTCATGTTCAAAAGGGAGATTGTTAGCAATGATAACAGGTAATCTCTCACCACTCAACAAGTATGAGTATTTCAGATTTGGTGGCAATGGCTTGAGTTCTAATGAAGGAGGGTGTATTATGGATGGAGACATTGAAGGAACTGAAATATGTGCACAAAGAGCATCAGTATCAGAATAGACATCATCAAAATCATAGAATAAAGCATCAAATCCCTCAGCATACTCAACAGCCATTTCATAATCAGAGTGAACATGATCAAAATCAGAATATGAATCCACATCAAAATCAAATTTTAGAGAGTCTTTTTCATTAGAAACAGGTGTGGAAGTTCTCTTAGTCATTAAACCAGAACCAATACTCATAATCTCCCTAAGCATAGGACAATCCAATTCCATGATGTTTTTACTTGGTGGTTCAAAATGGGAGATAACAAAAGCAGAATGGTCCTCTGAGGGGTACTTCATGGAATCCATAACATTAAATATCACAACTTCATCTCCAAACTCCATGGAAAGTGTACCCTCATTGACATTTATGATAGTTTTTACAGTTTTGAAGAAGGGTCTACCTAAGATAATGGGGGCATGAGAACTCACCTGATCATCCTCCATGTTAAGAACATAGAAATCCGCTGGAAAGATCATGTCTCTTACCCGGACAAGTACATCCTCAAGGACTCCCGCTGGATATGCCGTAGCTCTATTCGCCAATTGCACCACTACTCTTGTTGGCTTCAACTCACCAACCTGCAAGGAAGAGAATACAGAGTGAGGCATCACATTTATGGAAGCACCTAAATCACAAAGTGCATCAGAAAAGTGCAACTCCCCTATGGTGCATGGGACGGTGAATGTCCCTGGATCCTTGCACTTTGTTGGCATTGCTAGAGTTGGTGAAATGAGTGCTGAGACATTCCTTCCAAGGTTTATCCTCTCATTTCCCTTGATCCCTCTTCGATTGGTTCAGAGTTCTTTTAAGAATTTGGCATACCTTGGGATTTTCTTAATGGATTCAAGTAGAGGAATGTTGATCTCCACACGCTTGAATGTGTCCAAAACCTCTTTTTGCATTGCTTCTTCAGCCATCTTCTTGGTTTGAACAACCCTGTTTGGAAAAGGAAGGGGTTTAGGAGGAACATCATCAATCTTTTTCTTACCTTTATCTTTCTCCTTGGATTGTTCATCAGTTGGTATGGAATGCGGCTTCTTTGAAGTTGAGGTGAATCCCAGTGGAATGGTAGGTGCAGATGTATCGTTCATTTGATTCCCACTTCTCAATGTGATGGCACTAACAATCCCCTTTGGATTTGGAGTGGGTTGGGAAGGTAGATTTCCAGAATTCTTACTCACAAGTTCATGGAGGGCGGTGGCAATCTGACTCATTTGAGTATTCAACTCTCTCAGCTCCGAACCTTGACTCTTCAGCTCATTCTGTTGATTAAGAACAATTTGTTTCAAAAGATAATCAGTGTTAGAGTCTACCTTGTGTTGGATATTCCCTTGTTTCTGACTCGTTGATGTTTGAGCTTCGAATCTCCTTTGGGGTTGTTGGAAACCCTGTTGGTAAGGTGGAGGCTGCTGGAAGTTTGGTTGAAAAGGGGGCCTTTGTTGTTGTCCAGAGCCATACCTTATGTCCGCTAGATATTTCCACCCTTGGTTGTATGTTGGATCAAACTTCTTTTGGGGATATGGTTGTTGTTGTTGCTGCTGAAATGGTCTCCCAGGGAACAATGCTGCACAATCTTCTGTTTCTTGGAGTTGTGGGCAACAGTCAGTTGGGTGGCTTGTCTCAGTGAAAATACCACAAGGCCTTGAAGGAGGGGGTTGGGATGTCTTTTGAGCCAATGCAATCTGCCTCACTATAGTTGTCAATTCTTCTAACTTAGTACCAATCAAATGACTTTCAAGAGAAGAAGGACTTACTTGATGTACTCCTCGAACATGTGGGGTACCTCTATCACCGAATTGTTGGGAGTTTTGGGCCATCTTGTCGATCAACGCTCGCGCAGCTACTGGTGTCTTGTCCACCAATGCTCCTCCAGCCGCAGCATCTACCATGCTCCTCTCCATGGGTGTGAGTCCTTCGTAGAAGTATTGGATGAGGAGTTGCTCACTGATTTGGTGATGTGGGAAGCTTGCACACAACTTCTTGAATCTCTCCCAGTACTCATACATTGACTCCCCTTGGGCTTGCTTGATCCCTGATATCTCCTTTCGAATGGATGTGGTCCTTGATGCTGGAAAAAATCTCTGCAAGAAAAGACGTTTCAAATCGTTCCAACAAGTTACATCTTTGGGTTGTAAATAATACATCCAATCTTTCGTAGCTCTATCAAGTGAGAATGGGAATGCTCTTAGTTTGATTTGATCTTCAGAGACATTTCTAGGTTTTAGGGTTGAGCAAACCACATTAAATTCTTTCAAATTTTTATTGGGATCCTCACCAGAGAGGCCATGAAACTTTGGAAGTAAGTGAATTAACCCAGATTTCAGTTCGAAGTCCGATTCGAGATTTGGGTATGCAATACAATTTGGTTGATAGTTAATATCAGGTGCAGCCAATTCTCGAATGGTTCTATTAAGTTCATTTCCATTGTTTCCAGCCATTGGTTCTTGTTTTATGGTTGAATTTGAATTGCTTCCAATTTCAATGTTCTGATATTGGAGTAATTCTCCAACTGGTTGAATTTTGAAACTTCCCGTAGACTGAGAATGTCTGATTCGTGCCCTAAGGCTAAGTTCAATCTCAGGGTCAAGATCTAAGAGATCTTCGGGATTAGTTCGTGTCATCAATCAATGAAAGATGAAAATAAGGAATGTGGACCATAGTAAAATAAAAATTAGAAGTTTGAGTTGATGGTCCAAAAAGAAGTAGAAAGAGATAAAAGAAGAAGAAGAAAAAAAAAATCAGATTGGGTAAAGACGGAAGAAAGAAGAGAGGAAGAGAATTAAAATGTAAAATAAAATAAATACCTCTAATTGGTTGAAATAATTACTTGCCTCCCCGGCAACGATGCCAATTTGAAAGAGCGCTGTCGTGGGCGCCCTCAAATGATTAATGTGATTTGGGGTACTTAGGTGCAACAGAGTGGCTGACCAAGGTCGTCTCTCAAAGGAGGAAGTGAATTAAAACAATTTTTAGAGGTATTATAGAAGTAAAATAAAATAGAATAAAAACACTACTTGAAAGGATGGGGGTGGTTGTTTATAGTTTATGAATCTAGAAGAAGTTTTCTGGAAGAAGATTGCATTTTTTTTGTTTTTAATTTTGAAATGAAGTTTCGATTAGAATGACACAACAAGAAGATGTTTTTTTAGAAATCTATTTAAAAAGGCGTAATCGATCTAACTCCACCTCTTCAATCATTTATTAATCATTATCATTTAAATTAATATTCACTTAATTATGATCCCTTAATTTGTTAAATCCCGAACCCTACGAGAATTAACTTTACCACGAAGATTGAAGTGAATTTTAACCTTAGGATAACTTCGGAACATGAAATCGCGACACCCTGCTTTGATTGATGCTCTAAAATTAGATTATGGTCAGTGGTAAATTAAGGCACATAACTACTCTGGAAATGAGGATTAATTGAGTTTAGGGATTATATTTGAACTCTACAAATTGATCCCATGTGGTTTTGAATTACCGGTTAAGGTTGCGCTCTCACAGTTCACACAATTCCCGACCTCGCGTGTTTTGTGTTAACTATTGAATTGCTTGATTAGTTTCATTTAAATTAAAAAATCAATAATAGATAATAATATGTGAATTATAGTATCTCATTGATTCAAAATAAATGAATGAAGAAGGATAGAGGTCGATCGATTACTAAAAAGAACTACTCTTCCATGGGTGGTGTAGTCATCGTGGAGACGTTTTGCATAAGCAACGGATTGAAAGGGTAGAACCCAATATTGTCTCCACTCTTTATTCCAACCCAATTAAGAAGATTAATATAATAATAAGAGGGATGAACACAGAATATTATTTGAAGAAAAATTCAAGAAACAAACATGAAAGAAAAGAAATACAAAGAAGAGGTGAGAGAGGAGAGCCTTTTTGGAAGAGAGGTTTGCACAAAGGCTTACTTCTTCCAAGAGTTGTGATGGGCTCCCAAGAGACACCCTTTCGGCCACACCTTCCCAAAGCCTCCACCAGCCCTCTAAAATAGTTAAAACCCCCTTTAAATAGATTTTGTGAGGGCTAGGGATACATAACTTTTTAAGTGTGAAATGAAAATCTCGGCCAATCATTTTATTCCAAATTTCACCGCCAATTTGACCCCCAAAACGCGTGAATTGACCGGCCTTACAGAAGGATTATTTGTGCCACATCATGTTTCCGAGCTTTCCTCAAAATTTGGGCTCAATCCAATCCCGTATGTAGAGGATATGGCCCAAATACAGAACCTTCTCCATTCTGGCGAGCCCAGCCCAACTTTGCCTTCATGGCCCAATTTCAACAACCAAATGAACTCTTTAGATCTATTGTCCTGAATAAAAGTTGTAGATACGTAAGTTAGAAACACTGTTAAAAAATTTAAAATTCAAATAATAAATATAAAAATATTTATCTTCGAAATACTACAGTGCACTATTAAGGGTAAAACTGGAATTTTCACCAAATTTTCAAATGAATGATCAAATCCCAAATATTTTATAAATAAACATATTTAACACAATTTGAGGAAATTATATCATTTATTATAAATAAAATATTCAATAAAATAGTGTTTTATTAGACTTCAAAGTGTGTTTAAATCTGATTCAAAGGACAAGTTTAAGAAATTGTTCGTCTTCAGAATCGAAGTAGGTGGTCTATAAGTTATATCCCATATTCTTGTGGGTTATTTTTGTGTATTTGGTTTTTATTTTGTGTTGATATGTTTACCTCTTGGTTTTCCTTTTTAGAAATGATAAATTGTTTGTGTAAATGTTCAATGTAAACCCTCCTGATCCTTGTGGGATGCTTTGAGGTTGATTTGACCAGGTTAAGGGCCACCCATGGGGTGTGACACATCTTTAACATGGAAATTAATATGAAATGTGTATAATTGAAATGTTATGACATAGATCCCATTATAATTTTTTTTACTTGTTAGGTTGGGTTATGAGTTGGAAACTAATGGTGATTGTGTTGGTTGTTAACTTTGAATAAAGGGTTATTTGGGATATCTTGAGTGGGTTTAATGAATTAAATTGAATGTGCTAAATGTATTATGGTTGTAAGTAAGAATGTGTAAATGGGTAAGGCATGAATATGCATTATGTAGTGATTTAATGGTAAATCATGAATTTTATGTGTATTGATTGATTATGGTTTGTTGAAACAGTTTACGTGGTGAATGGTAAATAACTCATGTGCACCTGGATTGATGGTATGTTGGTTATTGACTAATATTATATACCCAAGGGTCGGGTTTAATTAGGACACTAAACCCCACCACTATACTGCATGGGTTTGGGAGTTAGACTAAGGCTCTAGGGCCCAAATGGTTGCATTGAATGAGACTACTTGGATTGAGGCTCCAAGGTAGTATGATGTAATTGATTGTGAAATGGTTTTCATAGTGACATAGAGAACTTGTTTTATTTTCTTATTTTTAATCTATGACCAACATAGTCCATGGTGTTATACATTAATTCATAACCCTTGGATTAAATGAACACAATGGTTTAAGTGAATATTGTTAACTAATGGTCCACTTTATCCTATGTTTACCTTATTATTATTTTACTACATCCATATATAATCTATTTAGACTGCATATTTTGTAGACAACATTGGTGGTGTCCAATGGAGTTCTACTCACACCCAGATTGGTTCGCCGTAAGGTACTTGAGCAGATTTCATGGTTGTACGTTAGGACAAGGGAAAAGAAAACATATTAGATTGTTTCTTTGGGTATGGGATGTGCATGAATTAGGGATATGAGTGTGGATTCTAGAAATATTTTTTGGATTCTTCTATTTGCATTTATTTTGGGGTTTTTACACTTACCACTATATGACATGACATATCATTTTGATCATTTGGTTGTGGTATTGTACCAAGTTTTGGGAAATGGTTGGTAGTTCATGCTTATAGATTGTGGTTTATTGTTTCCTTAATGTCATGTATTATTTATTGTGGCTTACTCTGATAAAGTGGGTATAGTCTCCACACATTATCTTTTTACATCCACTACTAGTTAGCATCATCTTGCATATTGGTAGGTGCACGTGAGGTCATGAGGATACCCAACTCGAGGCACCGATTAGTTTAATTTAGATTGGGGGCATTACAAAGTAGTATAAGAACAGTTATTTTCTATTTTATTACTATTTTTGGATGGTAGATGGGTGACTAGGGTGTTCCAGGCCTTTGTAAATGAGCTCATGCATGGGATTAGCTAACCCATGTATGAGGGAAAACCCAAGAACCCCAGGGTGGGATTGTTTTTTCTTGATGTGTGTTGTTATAGTTGAATGATATTTCACCATTGGGTGATTCACACATTGTGTGATGTGACTATTTTATGATATTTTTCAAGTGGCCAAAATGGTATAAGTTTATGCATTTATGCATCATCTTAGGAACCTAGGGAATCAGATGGCAAGCATCATAGTAGGAACACACAGAGAGGGTGTGTGGGATATGAAGGATATAATTAAATTCATTTTTATTTAATATTCTAAATAAGTTGTCTCTAAAAAAGATGAATAAAATGAGTAAATTAAGAGAAAGTGAAAGAATGATTAAATAATAGTGCCTAAGGATAAGTTATAAATGGGTTAAAACTCTAATTGAGATAGGTTTTAAGGACAAAAAAGTGACTTAAAAAGAATGTTTTGCACTGTGAATTAGAGAACTGTTTAAAATAATGTTAATGAAAAATGATTTTGGTTGTGTTAGTCAGTGTACCCATGTTATCCATAGCCCGTGGAAGGGATGACTAAGGGTAGTGGTAGAGATATGACTATGTCCATTGGTGATAGTGTATGCAAAGTGGGTTTTTATGGATAGTTTGAAACCTCATTTTGTGAAACTATGGATGTTTTGTGTTATGAGTTTGAGATGTGTTTTTTCATTATATGAAAATGTCATCGCAATGATTTGTGTCAGTTGGTAGATAATAATATATCTCTTAAAATGATACTCTGAAAGCGGAGAAAGAAGCCTTAGTGATTCAGGGTAATAGACTAGAGGAGTATTTTCTGGGGAAAATTTATCATTTAATATAGATGATGGAATGGGACCTAAGGTGGGTCATGACGAGTATGTTTCAACTCACTAGGGAGTTTCATCTTCAACACCCTAATTTTTTTTGAGAGATGGTGGACCTGATGAGGTTAAGTGCTGGATAGAGTCCATTCAGATGATTATTTATCACATAGATAATATTCTTGAGAAGTGAATAAAGTTGATGAATTAAATTTTGAGAAGACAGGAAAATTATTAGTGGGACGTTCTAGTTCTTGACCATTAGATAGATTGTAAGATATCGAAATATTTCTAAGAAAATTTTCTTGAACATTTATATTTGGAGATCTTAAGATAGGAGAAACCTATGGAGTTTACAAAGTTGACCCAGGGTTCCATGTCAGTGATAGATTATAATTGCCACCTCACTAACGTACAATGATTCATCTCAACAATGGCATGGGTTGGGTAGCTATGGAGAGATGATTCTGGGAAGGACTTGGACATGATATTAACTCCCAAATGAATATCATCAGTTTAAAGAGGTTTTCTGAGTTGGTGGATCAAGACATTATTTAAGAAGTAAATACCACGGAGGATTCGGGTGGTGGATATGTAGCTCCATTAAAGTGCCCTAGTGGTTTGGTTTCTAAAGTTAGGAAGTTCCACTTCGAGATTTTACACTAGGGTGGTGGGTTATGGAATAGTCAAAAGAGGGAACTAGCCTCTTAGGGTAGTGACCAAGTTTTCTTCTATCAGAGAGGAAGGATGGGAAACATGCACGGTTAGTGTCCTCTACCACTAATTGTGTGTAAATTTTATGTAAGGTTATTGAAAGGGAAGAGGTTCTATAGGAAACATTGAAAAAAAATTACTGATGGAGGATCAAGGCCAATGCAAAGTGAAGGCAGGGGGTTTATTACCCCATACCAGGAAGGTAGTTGGATCTTTACCGACCATACTGGTCATGGTAAGGGGTGTGGTACTCTATGATGAGAGAATCCATGTTAGTAGGGTATTCAATCATTATAAACTCATGTCATAGATCATGGTAAAGGGGCGGGTCAGCTTCATACAGTTCAACCTACACCTAGAGGTGGTGATGTTGGACATCAACACTTTGAGATATTATTATTGTACCTTACACTATTTCTAGTACCTCTTTGATAGAGATGCCTCACATTCAATTATCTTTACTCATTGTTCAATTGTGTTGGGCCTATAGGTGTAACAAATATGTGGAGTTATGTTTATTGATACACCATTGAGAGTTATTGTTGAAAATATATAGTATTGTAAGTGGTGTGATCTCAAGATTGGTGGGTACCATTTTTTTGACTTTTTTGTGCTAGAGATGTTGGGTATTGATATGATTTTAGTAATGGATTTTTTTTGTTTTTTAATATCCCCATATAAACTATTACAACCGTAGGGTAATGATTTCATCCTTGGAGAGGAGTTTATATATTCATCATGGGGAATGGGAAATCCCAGAATGTTGTGTATGTCTAGTCTGTGTATAGTCAGGTAAACTCATTTCCCAAGTGTCATGTCTTGTGTTTGATGATAGGTGAGTGACGAAATTGTATTTCCTCTTGTGGTAGATCGATTTCAGGTTTTATTTCTATAAGTCTTCTTGGGGATGCCACCCAATAGGGTTGTTCAGTTCATGATAGAGTTGTTTTCTATAGTAGAACCAGTTTCCATACCTCCATATAAAATGGCATTGGATGAACTCCAAAACTTAAATCTCTATTTGAGAAACAAGAGAATATAGGGTTTATTCCTCTGAGTATGTCACCTTGGGGATCTCTATTATTTTTTTTTCAAAAAGGGTGATGGATCCTTGGGATTGTGTGTTAATTATAAGAGCTAGATTAGATGATGGTTAAGAACCAATACCATATTCCTAAAATTAATGATTTTTTGTCTAGCTTAGAGGTGATTCTATTTTCTCTAAGAAATATTTGAGATAGGATATAATCAGATAAGGGTGAGACCTTATGGTATACAATTGACTGCCTTTAGGGGAAGGTATGGGTTTTATGAGTTTGTTGTGATTCTATTCGGGTTGACCAATGCACCAAAAGTATTTATGGTCCTAATGAACTTAATTATTTACACATACCTGGATCTCTTTGTAGTTGTATTTTTTTGTGACATCTTGGTGTAATATAAGACTCTTGATGATCATTCCAAACATATTTATATCATCTTGAGTACAAAAAGTGATCATAGGGTATACACTAAGCTATCCAAGTGACATTTATGGATTGAAAAGGTTCATTTATTGGGTCACACAATCTCTGAGGAAGGTGTGTCTATAGACCAAAAGAAAGTGAAAGTTGATGTATCTTAAGATCATCCTAATAATATTTTTTGATATATGAAGATTTCTTGTTTCAGTGGGTTATTATAAATTGTTCATCAAATAATTTTCCATTTTCAGAGCACCACATTTGGGCTTGACCAGGTAGGGAATATTTTTTAGTGCTCCATGGCATGTAAGAAATCATTCTAGGAGTTAAAGAATTGGCTGACTTATAAAATTATTTTGATCCTACCCAATCTTGTTAAGAAGTATAACTTTATTTGTGATGTATCCAAAATTGGGCTTAGGGACGTATTAATTTAGGATAATCGGGTTCTTTCATATGGGTCATGGTAGTTGAGGCCCCCTGAATGAAATTACGCTATTTATGATCTTGAATTAGACTTTGTGGTTTATGAATTAAAGTGTTGGAAGTATAACTTGTTGGGAGATATGTTTATTGTGAACATCGACCATAGGATCCTTAAGTTCATCTTCTCCCAACATGATTTGAATCTTCGTCAGCAAAGATGGGTTGAACACATGTAGTTCTATAATCTTGATCTAGTTTACACACTGGGATATAGAAATAGTGTTGTAGATGCTTTGAGTAGGAAGACTCAAACTAAATAGGTTCATTAATCCAGTTCTAAGTGGATAATAATGGTTTTGTTAGCTGAAATGCATATGGAGGTTCATGATGTGAAATGGATGATAATCATTGCATTCTTGGAAGTTGAGTCCACCCTTCTGAGATGAATCAAGGATAGGTAATATGAGGATCTGAGGTGTCTATATTTGAGGGAAACTCTTGAAGGTGGGGAGTTACCTTCAAATTGGACTATTGGTGATGATGATATTGGTTATGTTCATGGACAAGTTTTCATGTAGGGAGAGTTTATACATGAGTTACATGACTCAGAGTGGACAGTGAATCCTTGCTCAACCAAAATGTATTGTGACCATCATAGAAAGTATTGGTGGTTAGAGGTGAATAAATTGGTTGTCAGTTTTGTGGAGTGATGCTACATCTGTTAGTAATTAAAGTCCAAACATCAAAAACCATGTTGTTTTTTACAGTCTTTTCCAATTCTATAATAGAAATAGGACGACCTGATGATAAAGTTTGTTGTGGGTCTTCCAAGGATGCCTCAGAAGAATGATGTGGCATGGGTAGTTTTGGATCAGTTGACCAATGTGGATAATTTCTTACTGATTGGAGAGACCTATATTGTGGATCATTTGGGTGATTTTTACATTGAGGAGATAATATGGTTGCATGGGGTTCCGTGAACGATAGATTCAGATCATGATCCACATTTTACTTCATACTTCTAGAAGGGGTTACATAATTTACTTGGTACCTAGGTGTTTTTTTGGTATGGATTTCCCCCCAAATATGGGAGGGTAGTCCGAGCATAATATTCATGTACTAGAGGAAATGTTGAGGGCTTGTGTCATAGATTTTTGGTGTATTGTAGGAAAATAATTTGGTGTTGGTTGTGTTCTCTTATAGAAATAGTCACTAGGAAATGATTCATATGGAACCATATTAGGATCTCTAATGGAGGCCATGTAGATATATATTGTTCTTGATGGAGGCTGGGGAGTCAAATTTATTAGGACTAAGTCTTGTACAGAAGACATCAGAAGAAGTTCAGTTGATTCGGGAACGTATAGATACAAATTCAAGTTGGTAATAGTCATATACAGAATGAAATCATCGACCTATTTTTTATGGTGGGTTCTTGTGTATTTCTTTTTGTGTCTCCATGTTTGGGTCACCATTTTATTTTGAAACAGGTTATGTTGGTTCCCAGGTTCATGGGGTTATTTGAGATAGTGGAGAGGATCAGACTAGTGGCTTACCGATTAGATCTTCCACAGTGGAATGATGATATGCATGATGTATTCCACATGTAAAAGCTTTTACATAATCAACCTAATCATTTTCATGTTATTATAGTTGATTATGTGGATATTGAGGCTGATTTATCCTCTAAAGAGCATTCAGTTTGTACTTTAGATTGTAGTGATAATGATTTCAGGGAGAGAATGTGCATCTGGTTTGAATTTTGTTGCAGCATGGTATTGTTTAGGAATAAAAATGGGAGAGGGAAATAGATATGTGGGACTAGTGGCTCAATCATTTCACATTGGAAGCTCAATGATTCTTGGGAGGATCATCTTGAGGATGATCCATTATAAGGTTGGGAGGTTGTAATATCCTGGACTTCTTGAGGTGCCCCCTTGTTAAACCTTCTAGTTTAAATACCATTATGATGGTCAATGAAGTGTTTTACGAGTCTATGTGGAGGCTCAAGGGTGTTCTTGGGGTTCGAGACATGAAATAATGGAGAAAAATTCCATCCAGTTCTTATCACATGATTGGTGTATGGTTATTAGTAATCATACACCCTAATAGTGTATTCTTAGTGGATAGGTGAACAGTTTGAAGAAACCATGTCATGGGGAAAGAAAAATTGTGTGGGCTTGGATAGAGAATTCCCACATAGTTAAAACATAGTTTTTAAAATTATGATGGATCCCAAGTTAACTATGAGGCCTAGCTCAATCTTAGACTGGGGGTGTCACATGGTAAGTTCATGGTCTGGGTAGCTGTGTGGTTAAACCATGAACACATTTAAGAAGGGGATTTTACCATTTCTCTCTCAAGACTTGAGTGTTACAATTCAGTATTCTACGAAATTAATCCTTATATAGACTTAGTGATGAACCAAAATTCCCCAAGCTTTCCAAAGATTGAAATCCTTCATTTATAGGTTGTTTGGAACACCGCTGGTTGGGAATCAATGCTCCGGGTGAGTCTAATGCTCCTATTCCTCTCTTTTTCAAATGATGGCTTGTGTTGTTTCTCTTCTTATTATGAATATATAAAACCATATTTATTCCAGTTAATATTAGGTTTAGGATTTTAAGGGTGTTTGAATTTGTTTCAAAGGATAAGGTTAAGAGATATTTTATCTTCATAATTGAGCTAGATGGTTTAAAAGTTATATCCTATAGTCTTTTTGGCCGTTTTTGTTTATATAGTTTCTCATTGGTTTTTTTTTGTGTTTTATAATTGTTTTGACTTTGTATAAATGATAAATTGATTAGGTAAATGTTTAGTGGAACCCCTCATGATCCCCATGGGATGCGTTGACATTGATTTGACCGGGTTAAGGTCCATCCATGGGGTATTCCATATCTTGAACATGGAAATTGAGTTGAAAAGTGTAGAATTGAATTGTTTTGACATAGATCCCCTAATAAATTTGTTGATATGTTATCAGGGGTTATGATTTGGATACTAATGTTGATTGTGATGGTTGTTAACTAGGAATAAAAGGTTGTTTGGGAAATCATGAATGGGTTAAATGAATTAAAGTGAATGTGTTAAATGACTTAGGGTTGTAAATAAAAAATTTTAAATAGGTAATCCATGAAGGAAAATTAATTAGTGAATAAACCATAAATTTTTAATGTTATGTGTATTTTTTGATAATAGTTTATTAAAATCGTTTATATGGTGAATGTTTAATAAAGCATGTGAACATGTCTTAATGGTATGTGGGATATTGACTGATGTTCTTTGCCAATGGTTTGGCTTGGACGAATGCTCTAAACCCCACCACTAGAATTCATAGGTTAGGAAGTCGGATTGAGGATCTATAACCCTAATGGCTGCATTGGATGAGAATACCTAGAATAAAGATCCAAGTTAGTGTGATGTAATTTATTGTGAAATGGTTTCCCAGGTGAGATAGGGAACTTGCTTTATTTTCTTATGCTTAGTGTTTGACTGACATAGGTCATTGTGTTTTTAGTAAATGCATAAACATTGGATTAAATGATGTAAATGGTTAAAGTGAATATTTTATACTAAAAACTTGGTTTTTCCTTTTTTTACCTTCTTATTATTTTAGTACATGCATACGCTATATTTTTATACTGGATATTGTGTAAACATCGTTGGTGGTGGCCTACTAAGTTGTACTCACACCCTTCTCAGGTCATCATTGGGTACTCAAGTAGATTTTATGGTTTCAGGTCAGAAAAAGGTAAAGAGATCCATAATATATGGTTTATTTGTGCATGGTATGTGCATGAATTAGGAATCTAGACTTGGATTCAGGGCCCTTTTTTGGATTCTCAAGTTTTTCTTTATTTTGTATTTTTCTACACTTTTTACTATATAAAATGACATATAATTTTGACCGTTTTACTGGGGGCTTATACCCAGTTTTGGGAAATGGTTGGTAATTCATTCTTATTGCTTATTATTTATTTTTTCCTTTATTTTAAATCTTATATACCATATATTACCCTGATAAATATGTTATAGTCTCCCCATTTTATTCTTTAGACCCTCACTTATAGTCAGAGCCCTCTGGCCTATGGGAAAGCATGACTTAGGTCATGTGGTGACCCAACATGGGGAACCAGTTAAAGGAATTATTTCTGGGGATATTAAAGCTTTACAAAACCACCCAATGATAATTGGAATAGAAAATAAACTCTTATAGGGAAAAATAGAATGTAGAAATGTCCTAAACTTCAAGATAAAAGTAGTAAAAAATAAATGAAATGAAAATAATTAAAACATATTATCCATAAAAAGTTTGAGGCACCTATATATAAATATAAAAAATGATTAATGACATGAATAATAATTCACATTTTGATTTTGCACAAGACACTATTGATGGGATACATTCGTGAAATTTTATGTTGTGGACTATAGATTCAAATCGTGAATGAAAAGGTAAAATCTTCAGTGACTTGGGTACTGTTTGTTTAATATATTGAATTCAACCATGATATATTTAGAGGATTTAATGAGGGTTGACCAGTGGATAGAGTTTGAGTAGTTTATGTGGTGATTTTTATTCACCTCATGGGTAATTTTGGTTTTAGGGATTCCCAAGTCAAATGAGGTTCATGGCATGAAATTGGAACATATTATCAATTATTTCGTTCTATATCTAAAATTTTATATCATGAATGGATAAAGATACCCAAGATAATAATGATATAAATAATCCCTTAATGTCATGATTTAAATAATACATCTCACAAATAGTCACATAACTCAGAGACAAAAAGGTTTAGTATCATAGAGATTAACAACACAAAAATCTTATTTTATAACACTTTAAAACATTTCTCTATAAATTTTATCCTCTAGGACCTTTTATAGATATTTCATTTAACATAAAAATATTAATAACCTAGGGATGGTATGTATAAGAATTGGGTGATCATAGACACTCAGTAAGAAAAAACATATTGTAATGTCTCGAATTCTCCGTGTATTATTTTAAAATATTATATGGAATTATTTCAAGATCGGGCGCAAATACGACACATCATTCCGAGGTCCAGTATGCTTGGAATATTGGTTTTAACCTTTTTTTAAGTGAGTCAGCACTCGTGCGGGGATGTGGAACTTCCCAAACGGGTGTCCGGATTAAGAATCTGAGGGCGCCGTTGCATCCGGGACAACAACTTTACCAAAGAATGGTTCAAATCTCGACTGGCGTAGGTCGGCTACGAAGTTTAATTTTGGGAATTTTAAAAAGGGAACCACTTTAGAAGGAATAAAATAAATTAATGATTTATTTTATTATTTTAAAACGTTTCCTTTTTTTGAGCAGTGATTTAATTATCCCCTATAAATGCATGCTTATGGAAAATTCGCAGGGTTAGCCTCATAACCCTGCAAGTTGAGAGAGAGAGATAAGAGAGATTTCTATTGGAGCATGGGTAGAGGAGGACGCATTGGCGGATGATGACGACGTGAGCAATCGACGACCCTCAGATTTTTATGAATCCCTTCGGCAGACACGTCGCGACGATCACTCTTCAACCGGTTTGAGGTAGGGGTTTGTTATTTCAATTTCTTTTACCCATTTTTGAGTTTAAACGATGAATGCGGATCAACCACGAACAAGTTTATCTGCGGATTCGTACGTTCTTGCAGGAGGGTTTTCTTTGGGATGATTTTGGGGAAATAATCCATGATTTTATTTATGTTGATCTCTACTCCGTTTAAACCTAGTAACGGGAGCAAATCAATGTTGTGATGAACGACGGCGGAGGTTCGTTCCATGATTTGTTTATTGAATTTCCTCCCCAATTATTTTCTCACATGTTCATCGTGTTCTTTGCGTGGCGACTAATAAAGTATCGTTGCGCATCCGTTCCACGACGCAACGATCCCAAATCGAAGGTTTGACATCGCAACGACCTTGTAGAGGGGCGGTGACGATGGAGGACGACGAATCGGACTGGATCGGGAAAGGGCGCTTTTCGAGCGTTTTTCATGTGGGAAGATCAAAACACGTTTTCATATCCGATCAGAGGTCCTAAAACACCAGAAGCGGCTTCGTGGTGATGGAGCGACCAAAACCTGAAGGTTTTGTGGCGATCAGGTAGCCGGATCGATGAATGGATCATCAATGGATGTGTGATGGCGGAGGTCTGCGTTTCTGGAAATTTTCTAGAATACACTGCATGTACTTCCAAAGAACACGTCGTGTAGTGCTGGCGATGGCAGCTAGGGTTTTGGGGTCAGAGATAAATAACACGATGTGTGGCCCCGGTCACATGGCGTTTTGGAATTTCCCCGAAGCTCGGCGTGTACTTTGGGTAGTACACGGACACGAGACGATATACACAACTTCAGGAGGCACAACGTGTACCGCATGACAGAAGCGGCTATGAGGGACTCGGCGTGTATCCTGGGGATACGTGAACATGAGATGGAGTACACGACCGTGTACTCCATCACATGGCTAGTTGAGGCCAGTAACGTGGGCCATTCCGTGTGGCAGTTACATGGGTTGGTGTACTTGGGTTGATGACCGTGTATGAGCACATGGCCAGAGTGCACGAAGCCAACCCCAGTTACCCAAACACGGCATGTATATCGTACTACACTCCATGTACTAAGTTTTCATACATGACCAGCCTATGACATGGTCCATTGTACACGGGCAGTACCCAAGGTCAGACAACACGTCGTGTATATTTTCTACACGCCGTGTACTTTTTGGAAAAATAGCATGGTCCTCTTGTTCACTGTATCTTAGTCATCTTTCGTTTGGGTTAGTTCCCCTTCTTCTCATTTCACTGAAGGTCAGGAATCTTTTCCTTCTACAAGAGTATGATCCCTTCAGCTGTACTTTCTATGATAGAGTCGGCATCCCTTCGAGAGGCCCGGAGTGAGATCCTCTATCCATTACTGACCCTAGGTAGATTCAGGCATCGACGTGACCAACTCTACCAGGCGTTGATCCTTTACCTAGATGGTGTATCACATAACTGGTGAATCCGGATGAGTCGCGGTATCCTCCATGGCCTTGGCAGTGATCCTCATCTGTGTATCGTGATCTTTCCCACTCAGGAGTGTGTCTCCCGTAATGAGTGCCTTCTATCTACCGTAACCTTCCCACTCATCAGTGTGTCTCCTGTAATGAGTGCAGCTACCTCTTGTGATGGTTCTTAAGAAGCAACACTTCTCATACGGACGTCATCAGAGCTATAAGACTCGTGGAGTGTGTTCTCCCAGAGTGAGTGTATCACGAAATCTTTGAACAGAATCCATAATGGGGGTATGCAGTTGTGTGACTTTTCCCTTGACTATGGGGCTAGGTTTTGAGTATATTTGGTTTTTTCTATATGTTATGTAGACATATACTATGCATAGATGACTATTCCTTTACTTTGTTTACTGCTTTGTGGTTTTCAGGGTCCTCTATTGAGTTTTGTTATACTCACCCCTGCACGGGCTTTGCCCACACATCTGGTGTCTTGTGCAGAAGAGCAGCCTTTTGACAGAGTCTAGGGCGGACCAGGACAGAACCAAGCTTTCTAAGTTTCCTACAGGCCGAGGCATTCCTACGGCTATGAGCGGCAGTCCCAGTACCTTTTGTGTTTATAGGTTGGACTTTGCAGTTTTCAGACTCTTGTTTTTGGTGGGCTTGTATTTTGGACCAGTTTACTTTTACTGTACTCTACCTTTCGTCGTACTCTTTTGGTTGGGGTTTAGTTGTATGCATGCATTTTGTTCCTTAGTGTTTTACTTTTCAGCATTTGTGGGCTTGGAGAGGTGTGAGTGTGTATAGGTACTTAGTCAATGCCTCCCATGTTAGTAATATGCATATTCGGTGCTAGTCACCAGCCCCTGACCTATTAGAGGCGGTCTTGGGGAGTCACGGCGCGGGCCCCACTAGGACGGGTCGTGACAGAGTGGTATCAGAGGTGGTCGGTTCTACCTTAGGACCAAGAGTTTGTGAGTTTGGTTTGGGGAAACAGTGTTGAGTGTTTCGGGTTCGACTTTCAGGCCAGAGACCCCAGTGTTGGTGCGGCGGCCGACGTATCCATACACCAGGACTTTGATAACCTTCTTTTCGACTCGGTACACGAAAACAATGGTTGCGGGGAAATAAAAGGTACATGAATCATATAGGAATGGGTTGTGTTTTCCATGTCCTTTGTGTCAGCTATCCCGATATACTCTTTGACCATGGTACATCTTGTTTCCTTACATGATTCCTCCACGATGCATACCCGCTAAGATTTAGCAGCACAATCATGAGGATGACCCCCTCAATGAAGATGCTTCGATATAGGGACCAGTTCCCCAGGCATTGCCACCGGGTGGTGCACCTGTTATGCCACCACCCGTGGAGTAGCCAGTGGTACCTACAGTACTGGCCGACAAGGACCGTAGGCTTAGCGCGCTCCATGAGTTCCAGAGATAGAGACCCCTCAGGTTCCGAGGAAAGCTCGACCCTCAGGCGGATGAGGACTGGCTTGAGGTAGTGACCAGAGTTTTTCATCTAGTGAGGACACCAGCAGACCAGATAGTGATCCTAGGAGCGAGCCTTCTTCAGGGTTCGACAGGACGATGGTGGAGTCTGACCACCCAGACTCACGACGAGGAGACCCTTTCATGGACAGAGTTTGATAGACTCTTCAGGGAGGAGTTCTCTCTGGTTATGCTAAGAGCTGTACACATCCAGGAGCTTCTCCAGCTCCAGCAGGGTAGTATGACAGTAGTAGACTATTCATCGAGGTTCACCAACCTCACCAGGTACTCGATGGATATGGTCATAGACCAGTACTTCAGAGCTCAGACCTTTTAGCGAGGTTTATGACGAGATATCTGAGATAGTGTCGTGCCTCTATGCATATCTACTTATGATGGAGTTCTCGAGTGAGATTTGGTGGTCGAGAGCTTCTTTGCAGAGTAGAGAAAGCCGACGGCAGTCAGTAGTAGGCAGACAGGTGCGGAGACCTCAACGGCAGGGAGCCAGTGTCAAACGCAGGGATTAGGACTTGAGAGACGTTAGAGGAGGACCCAGGATAGGGGATTGACGGTCCAGGGCTCTCAGGCTGGATACAGTTAGCCTAGGGAGAAGTGATGCTATGCATGCAATGGTAGGGGACATCTCACTGGGGATTGCCCGACCCGTCGAGCTGCTGACAGGGAAGCGGTGGATAGACTACCGAGGCATAGGCAGAGAACAAAGCAGGTAGGCCCACTAGGCAGTGGACATGGTATAGGAGCAGGGAGAGCTGTGGAGGGTGGAAAACGCTTCGACTTACTTCCACCACCACCCCCAGGAGGTCCGCAGCAGGCTCAGGGAGCTGGGGGACAGGGACGGGGACAGCTGCATGCGGTTGAGGTATACGACCCAGGGGCTCCAAGGATGATTCGAGGTACGATCTGTGTCTTTTCTACCATAGATTCCATACTCATAGACACAGGTTCCGGTCATTCCCTTATAGCCACTTGTCTTGTACAAAACTTTGAGATTCTGGTAGAACTGTTGACACAATCCTTACGCTTGGAGACACCTATGGGAGGAGACTCGACGATCACGCACCTTTGCAGACAGTGTGATCTTACCCTTGGAGGCGAGATTTTCGGTTGGAACCTCTTTGTGGTAGCGTCGAGGCCTTACGACGTCATTCTCGGTATGGATTGGTTATCTTCGGTCCATGCCTAGATTGACTGTTTTAGGCGAAAGGTGTGGTGTGTCCGTCATGATGGCACGAGGTTTTCTTTTGTCAGAGAAAAGGAAACCCAGGAAACACAAAATGGACTCATGCATAGAAGGGTGCAGACGATCACTCATGAGTTGGCTAGCCTTACCCTCAGAGCAGTAGATGTTATGAGCTCTTAGTTCCCAGCGGTGGTGGTGATGTATGAGGACATCTTTCCCGAAGATGTTCCAGGATTACCTCCCCACTGGGAAATTGACTTCTGCATTGACTTACACCCCAGGAAGACATCGATTTCCTCATTGGCATATCTAATGGCTCCCATAGAGATTTGCAAGATGAGGGTAAAGTTGGAGGATTTAAAGAGAAAGGGTTTCATGAGACCCAGGGTTTCACCCTGGGCGACCCCAGTCTTGTTTGCCAAGAAGGAAGAAGGAAGTCTGAGGTTGTGCGTGGACTACCGGTGCCTGAACCAGGCGATGGTGAAGAACAAGTATCCACTACCGAGAGTCGATGACCTCTTCGATCAGCTAATAGGGTCACAATGGTTCTCAAAGTTTGACCTTCGATCAGCCTATCACCAGCTACATGTGCGGGATGAGGATATACCGAAGATGTCTTTCAGATGCCGATGCGGTCACTATGAGTACTTCGTGATGCATTTTGGAATGACGAATGCCCCTGTAGTGTTCATAGGGCCGATAAACCTAATCTTCTAGCCATACTTGGACCGGTTCGTGGTGGTCTTCATCGAAGACATCCTCGTGTACTCATCGTCAAAGGAGGAGCACACGAGACACCTGCGGATGGTTCTAGACATACTCCAGGAGCACCATCTTTATGGGAAGCTCTCAAAGTTCTAGTTGTGGATTTTAGAGGTCGACTTTCTGGGACATGTTATCTCAGCAGATGGAGTAACGATAGATCCATCCAAGGTGGAGGCTGTGTTAGCATGGGAGCCACCTTGAAGCATGACGGAGGTGCGGAGCTTTTCTAGGTTGGCAGGATATTACTGGAGATTCATTCTTGATTTCTCTCAGATATCAACACCGATGATAGCCTTGACCAGGAAGGGGAAACCCTTCGTGTTGAAAGAGAAGTGCCAGCAGGCTTTTGAGTAGTTGAGGAAATGTTTGACGAGCACCCCAATCTTGAGATTACCGGAGGAGGGTATCGAGTACGTAGTTTTCTACAACACATCAGGGACCGAGCTTGGCTGTGTCCTGATGCAGTGGCATGTAGTGATTTCTTATGGTTCACGCCATCTTAGGACACATGAGCATAACTATGCGACCCATGATCTCGAGTTGTCAGCGGTAGTCTTCACATTGAATATGTGGCGACACTACCTCATGGGCGAGTGGTTTATTGTGTAATATGGCCACAAGAGCCTCAATTACATCTTCTCACAGAAGGATCTGAATCTGAGACAGAGGCGTTGGCTAGAGTTCCTCTAGGAATATTATTTTGAGATCTTCTATACTTATGGAAAGGGAAACAATGTGGCAGATCCTCTTAGCAGAAGGTCGTTCTCACAACTGTTGAGTGAGGCGACACAATAGTTAGCCGAATTACAGTTATCCTTCATGGATGGAGAAGATACAGCTTACCTACAGTCGATGGTTGTCACCCCTCCACTATTACAGCGAGTTAGGGAGGCACAGCTTGGGGATTTAGACTATGTGGCTTTACGTGCTCAATTATCCATAGAACATGATCATGATGGATATTCACAAGGTGGGGAGCACATACTTCTTTTCAGAGGACACACTGTTGTACCAGTGGCGTTCCAGGAGGAGGTCCTGAGGGAGTTTCATAAATCCCCTTTGCTGGTACATCCCGGAGTGGAAAATATGTACCAGGATCTATGATGATAGTTCTGGTGGCCAGGAATGAAGAAGTAAGTAGCAGGGTTCGTTTCTCGATGCCTCACATGCCAGCAGGTGAAGGCTGAGCACCAGGTTCCAGAAGGGTTAGCTCACCCCTGGAAGTTCCAGAGTGGAAGTGGGATGGAATATCAATGGACTTCATGATAGGCTTACCACGGATGTCCAAGGGGCATGATTCCATCTGGGTGATCGTTGACTGACTCACCAAGTCGGTCCACTTCCTAGCCATCAGGGAGCAGAGTTCCGTAGAGAGCTTGGGGTGCCTCTACGTACAGGAGACAGTTCGGCTTCATGGCATCCCCTCGACTATAGTCTCAGATCGAGATGCCCTCTTCACATCCTGGTTGTGTAAGGGATTGCATGAAGCTTTTGGGACTCAGCTACGCTTGAGAACAGCATTTCATCCCCTAACCGATGGTCAGACTGAGAGAACCATTCGGGTTCTCGAGGATATGTTGCGATCTTGTATCATGGACTTTTGTCGTAGCTGGGAGGACCACCTACCACTGGTGGAGTTTTCATACAACAACAGCTACCACTCCACCATTGGTATGGCATCGTTCGAGGCCTTGTATGGGAGACCCTGCTGGTCACCGCTTTGCTGGACCGACCCCAGAGAGTCAGCACTCATGGGTCCAGAGTTAGTGTGAGCCACCATAGAGAAGGTGCAGATCATCCGGGAGTGGATGAAGACTACACAGAGCTAGCAGAAGTCTTATGCTGACAGACGACGGAGACCTTTGGAGTTCGAAGAGGGAGACCATGTCTTTCTTCGGGTCTCACCTCGATGAGGGTTACATAGATTTTTCCGAGGTAGCAAGCTATCTCCGAGGTTCATCGGAACTTTCCAGATTCTGTGCAGAGTTGGCGAGGTGGCATACCGCCTAGATCTACCGCCACAGTTGCATCGGGTACATGATGTCTTTCACATGTCACAACTGAGGAGGTACGTGCACGATTCATCGCACGTCATCGACTGGGGTGAGCTAGACATCGAGGATGGTGTGACCTTCGCTGAGTACCCGGTGGAGATCGAGGATCGGCAGGAGAGGATCCTTCTTAGGTGATCGATTCCCTTGGTGTGCGTCCAGTGGAAGCACGAGAATCTTCAGGAGAGCACATGGGAGCGGGAGGCTCAGATCCGTGCCCAGTACCCTCATCTTTTTTAGTAGCCTTTGTTTTGGCTATTCAGGGACGTAAAGCCCCAAGGTGGGGAGAATGTAATGTATCGGATTTTCCATGTATTATTTTTAAATATTATATGGAATTATTTCGAGACCGGTCATGAAGACGACACATAATTCCGAGGTCCAGTAAGCCAGGAATGGTGGTTTGAACCTTTTTTCTTGTTATGTGAGTCAGCACTTGCGCGGGGATGTGGCAGTTCCCAAACGGGTTCCCGGATTAAAAATCTGAGGGCACCGTTGCCTCCGGGATGATGACTTTACCAAAGAACGGTTCTAACCTCGACTGGCGTAGGTCATCTGGGAAGTTTAATCTTGTGCGTTTTAAAAAGGGAAGCACTTTAGAAGGAATTAAATAAATTAATGATTTATTTTATTATTTTAAAACATTTCCTTTTTTTTGAGAAGTGACCTAATCCTCCCCTATAAATGCATGCTAATGGAAAATTCGTAGGGTTAGCCTCATAACCCTGCAAGTTGAGAGAGAGAGAGAGAGAGAGAGAGAGAGATTTCTCTTGGAGCTTGGGCGGAGGAGGACGTATTGGCGGATGATGACGACGTAAGCAATAGACGCCCCTCAGATTTTGACGAATCCCTTCATCAGACACGTCGTGACGATCACTCTTCAACCGGTTTGAGGTAGGGGTTTGTTATTTCAATTTCTTTTCCCCATTTTTGAGTTTAAACAACGAACGCGGATCAACCACGAACAAGTTGATACACAGATTTCTACGTTCTTGCGGGAGGGTTTTCTTTGGGAAGATTTTGGGGAAATAATCCATGCCTTTATTTATGTTGATCTCTGCTCCGTTTAAGCCTATTAACGGGAGTGGATCAATGCCATGACGAACGACAGCGGGGGTTCGTTCCATGATTTGTTTATTAGATTTCCTCCCCCATTTTTTTATCGCGTGTTCTTAGCGTTCTTCGCGGGGCGACAAACAACGGATCGTTGCATATCCGTTCCACGATGCAAAGATCCCAAATCGAAGGTTTGACACTTTAATGACCTTGTGGAGGGATGGAAACGATGGCGGACAATGAATTAGATGGGATCAGGAAAGGGAGCTCTTCGAGCGTTCTTCGTGCGGGAAGATAGAAACACATTTTCGGAGCCGATCAGAGGTCTGAAAACACTGGAAGCGGCTTCTTGGTGACGGGGTGACCAAAACTAGAATGTTTCATGGCGATCTGGTGGCCGGATCAATGAATGGATCATCACTGGAGGCACGACGGTGGAGGTCCACGTTTTTGGAAATTTTCCAGAATACACGGCGTGTACTTTCGAAGAACACGTTGTGTAGTGCTGGCGGCGGTGGTTAGGGTTTCAGGGTCAGAGAGGAATTACACAACGTGTGGCCTCGGTCAAACGGCGTGTTGGACTTTCCCCGAAGCTTGGCATGCACTTTGGGTAGTACACGGACATGGGATGATCTGCACGGCTTCAGGCAGCATGACATGTACATCATGACAGAAGCGGCTATGTGGGACTCGGCGTGTATCTGGGGGATACACGAACACGAGATGGAGTAAACAACCGTGTAATCCATCACACGGCTAGGCGAGGCCAGTAACATGGGTCACCCCATGTGGCAGTTACACGGGTTGGTGTACACGAGTTGATGACCATGTACGGGCACATGGCCATAGTGCACGGAGCCAACCCTAGTTACCCAGACACGGTATGTATACCGTAATACACGTCTTGTACTATGTTTTCCTACATGACCATCCTAAGACAGGGGCTGTTGTACATGGGTAGTACCCGGGGTCAGAGAACACGGCGCGTATATTTTCTACATGCTGTGTACTTTTTGGAAAAAAAACATGGTCCTCTTGTTCACCATATCCTGGACATCTTTTGTATGGGTTAGTGCCCCTTCTTCTCGTTTCCCTGAAGGTCAGGCATAGTTTCCTTCTATAGGAGTATGATCCATTCAGCCGGACTTTCTGTGATAGATTCGGAATCCCTCCGAGAGGCCCGGAGTGAGATCCTCTATCCATTCCTGGCCCTAGGTAGAGTCAGGCATCGACGTGACCAACTATACCAAGTGTTGATCCTCTACCAAGATGGTGTATCACCTAACTGGTGAATCTGGATGAGTCGCGGTATCCTCCATGGCCTTGGCTGTGATCCTCATCTGTGTATGGTGATCTTTCCCACTCACGAGTGTGTCTCCCGTAATGAGTTACTTATTTCTACCATAACCTTCCCACTCTGGAGTGTGTCTCCCGTAATGAGTGCAGCTACCTCTCGTGACGGTTCCCAACGAACAACACTTCTCGGACGAACATCATCAGAGCTATAATACTCAGGGAGTGTGTTCTACCGGAGTGATTGTATCACAGAATCTTCGAACAGAATCCCTAACCGGGGTATGCGGCTGTGAGACTTGTCCCTTGACTACGTGGCCAGGTTTTCAGTATATCTGGTTTGTTCTATATGTTCTGTAGACATATACTATGCATAGATAACTATACCTTTACTTTGTTTACTGCTTTGTGGTTTTTGGGGTCCTCTATTGAGTATTGTTATACTCACCCCTGCATGGGCTTTGCCCGCACATCTGGTGTCTTAGTCCAGGGTGGACCAAGAAAAGACTGGGCTTTTTGAGTTCCCTACAGGCCGAGGTGTTCCTAGGACTACGAGCGGCAGTCCCAGTACCTTTTTTGTTTACAGGTTGGACTTTGCAGTTTTTAGACTCTTGTTTTTGGTGGGCTTGTATTTTGGCCCAGTTTACTTATACAGTACTCTACCTTTCGTCGTACTTTGTTGGTTGGGGTTTAGTTTTATGCATGAATTTTGTTCCTTAGTGTTTTCCTTTTCATCATTTGTGGGCTTGGAGAGGTGTGCGTATGTACAGGTACTTAGGCGATGCCTCCCATGTTAGTAATATGCCTATTCGGTGCTAGTCACCAGCCCCTGGCCTAACGGAGGTGGGCTTGGGGAGTCACAGCATGGGCCCCACTGGGACGAGTCATGAAATATATCATTACATTAAGGAGAACATGAGGGAGACATAAATATCATAATAAATGATTATAAGACCATAGATATTAATTGTAAAACTTGGAAGAGATACATAAGATAATAAAATGATCTTTAAGTAATTGTAAATGAAATTACATGGCTCAAAACCTATCTTAATAATCATATAACATGTGAGAATGACATAAAAGTGTGAATTTATTTTAGAAATAAATAATAATTAAGAAAACGTGAAATTTAATGAAAATTAAATACATCTTGAATATTTTAAATAAAATTATGAAAAAATTGAGAATGTGGCACATCCATAATCATAGGAAAACATGTCGGAGAAAACCTACTATTTCTACACTTATATGAACAAACTCATTATGTACATGCTTATAATGTGAGGAATATCATTATGCCCATTCCTATGGGAACAAACACATTATGTAAATTCCAAACTATATCATAACATATAAGATTAAACCCATAAATTACATGGTGATATTATAACCCAATCATCATCATTCATTCATATGTATTCCACTTAAAATCTTTACTAAACATATCTTAATGAACCCATAAAAAAGAATGGGGTTTCATATAACATGTACTTAAGAATTCATGAAAATGAAAATATCATATTCTAGAATTAATTACATCATAATAACATATATATAATGATTAAAACATAAATTCATGAGAGATAAACCTTGGAGAAAAAATATAATTGAAAATTGCTTTTTTTCACAAAACCATTTAAAAATTGTTAAAAAAGATGAGATGTATATTAATTTAAATAACATTTTTGAGAAGGCAATGAGAATAAATTTTGAAAATCTTATTATAAAGAGTTCCAAATAAACGATCCCATACAAGATATAATGGTTTTCTATAAAATGTGTAGTGGAAGATAAAACATTTAATTTTTAGGGAATGGAAACCTATTTTTTAATATTTTGAAAAATATTTTTTTAAAAACCAAAATCATAAAAGAGTATTAAACAATAATTTTGAAAATAGGATAATATAATTATGAGAATCATAGAAAATAATCCATATTATCTTTCCAAAAAATTGTGGATAACCTTGGATGGAAGGAAATTATGGAAAAGAAGGAAATGATTTATTAATAAGAATATGAGTTATTCTTACTGACATTGCACATTTATTTTGAATTTTTTTATCAAATAAATGATTACAGATAATAAAAAGTAATTTCATTAGAATAAAAAAAATATAATATATAAAATATTATAATGGTAGTATAAACATATACATGGTGATTATATTCAATTAAGAATGACTTTGACCCAGTAAATTAGAAATCATGTCGTTCAAACTCTTGCGGAGTTGGTAACAGAAGAATTAAAGGCTCTTGAGATGAAGATCCAATAATGGAAATTAAAATTTTATGAAGAGTAATAAATTTTTATTTATTAAATAATTTGTGTAGTGAGTATTACACATAAATGAATTTATGGATTTATATATCAAACATGCCCAATTGTGTTGAAAATGAGACAAAGGAACCCTTTCCTTCTTTCCTTGATCAGTCAAATTCACTCTATGTTTCTATATAAAAACATAAATATCTTAATATATAATTTAATAAACATATTCATACATAATAATATTCATAATCATCATTTAAAATCATTATCCACATGTATATTTGTTATGTTTTTCCTATTTATCCTCATCAAGTGTTTATAGTTCTCACTATTTGTAGTAGTTTCATAACAGTGATGTCTATATTAATTCATCTTTCATATTTAATCATTAAAATTTAATTATTGTTAAAATATCCAATTAATTTTAATTCTTTTTAAATATTCAATTTCCTTTCATGAGTTTTTTAGTCTTTATCTTAGAAGATAAAATCTACAATGAACATGTTTAGGTGATTTTAAACCTACAAAGGATAGCTTCATAATTAATGAGTTTAATATTTATTTAGTTTTTTAGAAAAAAAATAAAATAATTTTTTCACATTTATATTATATTATACTAGTAATTATGTTTTCATACTCATTCATTATACAATTTAATAGAATTTTCCAAGAATGTGGTCAAACTGACTCAATCATGACCACACTTAGATTATTAATTATTATGAGGTGATTTAGTTATAATATAATTACAACATAAGAATACTTATAAAATTTACTACTTACTATTATGATATAACAAAATTAAAAAGTAATTATAATAAGAAATAATGGGCATAAAAATATTAAATAATTTGGATTAATGCTATTTCTATTGGTACACTTATTTTAAATGATGGAATTTATGATAGTAAGTTGTTGATAATATCATTAATAAGGTATATAATTGATCATAATATAACTTTAAGGATTTAATAAAAAAATTCATCTTTTGAACCCACTCTCATGACCATCCATGTGTGGAAGTGATGAATTGAAAAAAAATTGATCATTTTATGGAGGAAAAAGTCCACATGTATGCATGAATAACAATTTCAGTTTCCATAGAATATGAAAAAGGGGAAATAGAGAAACCCAAATTTTCATACATATATATTATATCTTAGTATATTAATATTCAATATATTATACAAATACATACTTGAGGACCATAAAGGGTTTATTTTCTTTAGTGACTAAAAATATAATCTCATTATAACATGAATGATATTCAACATCTCTTATAAGGATCTCCCCATATAGTAATATTCATGTACATAACCTGCTAAAAATAATTATTAATAATTTATGGAAAGTAAATATAATAAATGGTAATATTAAATGCTCATTAAGTGTAATAAAGGGATTTATTAATGATCACATAAAAATAACATGAGCATAAATTTATGATAACATGAGTTTGACATATAAAAACCATACCTTTCATATCATATATAATAATATTGAATCAAGGAATTAAAAATGGTTGTCAATAAGACATTAACCACAGAGGAATAAAAAAAATTGAGTTATGATAGTATATAATTGGAATAAGACAAAAGTTTTTTTCATTTACATAACTATAGAAAATATTTTCATTAGTATTCAAGGATCACTAATATGACTATCATGGTATATTCGTTTCACTCACCAAACCATCATATCCTTGTTCAAGATTCAATCCTAAGACTATCATAGTATATTGAGTCCCTTACTAAACTGGGTTCACTCCCAATTCTAGTCCTTATTATCTTATGAGATATTCATCATTACTTAATGAATTGGAAGGATATATAATTCTAAACCCACCCATAAAATAATGAAAATTAGATACATGTGTACTAAAAGATCATAAAAATTTATCATAACATAACCCATGAAAAATAAATGGTATTCATAAATATTTTATCATTAAATTATTGCACAATCCATGTAAAAGAAAATGGTTTCATAACATAATTAACATGTGGGAAAGAAGTAAGTTTCATATAATCATCCATAAATCATCATCATCATAGGAAATCAAAATAATGAAATTTGATTATATCATTTGATCATATCCCCATTAAATAATAATTAACATCAAAGTATGTTATCATTGAATACAAACTCCATTAAATTATCTTTGGAACATTTCTTGAGAAAAATAATCTTTTTACGTCAAAATAACTTTTAAAAAATCAAAAAAATCCCAAATATTAAGTAAATATTTTAATTTTAAAATAGACTTTGAAACTTTTAACTGTATGTTAAAATTATTGAGTTTTAATGATAGTGGTAAATTCTGTTCATGTCGTGTATGTTAAGATAAAAATTTCATTCACATTTTCGGTAAGAACTCAAAAGAAATTCATTCAGAAAATGATATGAATATTTCATTCAAACCATTTTATGAAATTAAATAATGGGTAAAAATGGATTCAAATAATCATATAATAATATTTAAAACATTCTTGATTTTTTAGAAAACATGGGTATGGATGAAAATAGATTCTCGACCGAGAGTGAAATAATGTTGAATTTTTATTAAAAAAAAATCATCTAGTCTCTTGAGTTATTTAAGAGAGAAAAATAAAAAGAAAACATATAATCCAAATAAATAAATATATTAAAATAAAACTAATGGGATAATTAAGTTATAGTTCATCAAATTTCATTATCTAAAACTTAATCATAAATAATCCTGATAAACAATGAGATTGTTACATAAATATCTTACCACATTTTTTACTTTATTTGAAGAAAAATCTAACCTCCTATATGATAAAAATAATTTTCAATAATTATATAAAATAATCATACAAATAATTATAATTTAATATATTTTTCTATTATAACATTTCAACACCCATTTATTAATAATTTCTTGTAAAAAATTGTTCTTACGTGTTAATTTTTTTGTTTTTCCTGAGAAATTTGGTTTGGTAGTTTCAATCATTATACATTGACCATGGTTCCATAATCTAAAAAATTTTAATCAGGATATAAATAATATGTATTCCCATCTATAAAAGGTAGATATATAAATATGTATTATACTGTTCATAAAGATGGTAGGTCGTGCGTAAGCATGAACACTATTTTCACTTTCTAATGGATGGAATGAAAAAAAGATAAATAATAATTAACTTTTAAAGACTCATTATTATATCAGATATGTCATATATATTCATTAAATATATCCTTATTACAATCCATGTAAAGATAAAATGACAAACTAGCCACATCAATTAATAGAGGTGGTAGTTCACATATACACATGAGTGACATTATTTTTTAACAGATAGAAATGTAAAAAGGGAAATATTTTATTATAAATATAGTATCATAATTATATTATAATTATTATTTACAAAAAATATACCCATCTTAATATCAATCTAATAATGATGTTCATGAACAATGAATTATATCTTTTTGTGGAGGTGGTAGTCCACACGTATGCATGCGCGATACTTTTACTTTCTATTTGATAGAAAAAAGGGTGAATAATGATGGTTCCATATTTAAAATAACATTTTAGAATATTTAGGTCACTTAATTCATTATTTTAACATGAATGAAATAGATTTAGATGAGGTATAATAAGAAATAAATTAAAATAGGTCGGGTATATTGATTACATATTCTTTGGTTGGACATATTTAGAAACTTACTTAAGGACCTTTGGAATGGTGTATTAAAAATACTATCACCTATAATTATTTTCTTGTTAATTTTAGAAGATATTTTGATTGGTATTTTTTTGATCTAGATGGATAAAAGTGGCATGACGAAGATAATGTATGGGTTTCCTTTCATAAGGGAGGGAGAGAACACCCTTGGAATATCTTAAAATATTAAAATATAATAATTTCATTCTCAATAAAAATTCTTCCAAATGGATTTAGGATATAATTTCGGATAATATTAGGTTAACATATGAACATTTTATATTATTTAGAAAATTTTAATTGGAAAATGTATCCTTTTCTCTTTGATTAACCCCTCCCCCAGTAGACCATTATTAACCATTACCATGGTGATAAATTTTTATTTTTGTTACAATTCGTTGTGAACAAAAACTAATGTGGCCTCATTAAAAAAAATTAAATTTTAATAAAAAATATTGGAACCACTTTATAAAATTTCATTTTTTTGAAGAGGGGGAATTTATTTTAAAATTAAACTTGAAAAATGAAATGAAAATCAGTTTCCTATAAAATATGTTTTCTTATGTAAAAAACATTTTTATACATAAAACCAAAATAAAATTAATTCCATTGAATTTAATTGAACTATTAATAATATAATGATCTAATTTTAATTTTCAACACATTTTAATAGGTAATGTAACATTTTAAATTCCTAAAATCAAAACATAATTTTCAATAAAAATAAATATTTTTTACTATTCCTTGAAAAATCAACTCTTTCAGAAAATTGTCAAAAATTTATTCTAAGATAATTTGGACACAATAATTTCAAAAAATAATTTCATTTTTTCAAATAAAATTTCTTATGTTTTTATAAATTTCTTCAATTTTTATAAATTTATTATATTATTTACTCATAAAAAGAAATAAAACCCATTTTTTGAAGAAAATATGTATTTTTTAGCATATAATGAGTTTGCATGAAATTGAGAACTTATTTATCAATATATTTTCTTTATATAAACCCTTTATGTATATCATTAAAATTGTGGTTATTAATGTTCCATATGCCATCTTAGTTTCTATGTTATGATGGTATGAAATATTATAGTTCATTTAGAGTTGGGGTTGTACGAATCACAAGGTATTAAAGAAATATATATTTTTTAAAAGAAATATATTATAAAATTTCATATTGTGACATTATACCCCACTTAAAATAAATATCTCTCCTAAAATTACATTAATTTGACATAAATAAATGATAAAATCTATGTTTCATTGCATTCTCATATTTCCATGTAACTTATTCGAATTTATGATTCCTCTATAGAAATTTATCCTTGTGAGTAGTCTTATTATATAGTTATTCATCTCTATTATTGAATATTTCTACAGATTTTTATTCATTAGGATGATCATTCTCTATTGGCACAACCATTGAATTTAGTACATGTGATGGATCATGTTTGTAAATCCTTAAGAGAGATACATGGAACACATCAGGAATGTGAGAGAGGTTTAGAAAAAGCATCAAAAGACAAGATAACATACCTAATAAATCAAGAATTTTTAGGGGAAAATATATATAAGAATTATCTTTCCATTCTTTCCCAATATCATAACCTTATTCCATAGATAAATTCATTGGAATTCCATCTCACTGGCTTCAAAATCCAAATTTCACTAATGATTTCCAATTTAAATTTTTTATCGACTGTAAGATTAATTGATGTTCTATGAAATGGCTCTAAAATTTATTTTCATTTCCACTATTATATTAGGTAGAAATATATTTCATTATACAAATTTATCCCATAGTATTGGAGTTTTGTACTTCATTTAATAGTGGTCTTCATAAGGAGGGATCTGAATGCTCGAGTGAAATATTTTATTGTAAGAAAACTCAACTAGAGGAGTACGTCTCTGCTAACCACCTTTTAAATAAATATAACAAGACCTCAACATATCCACCAGGATTT
This sequence comes from Viscum album, assembly GCA_963277665.1. Classification (NCBI taxonomy): domain Eukaryota; kingdom Viridiplantae; phylum Streptophyta; class Magnoliopsida; order Santalales; family Viscaceae; genus Viscum; species Viscum album. Next base: position 1,550,131,503 of record OY728141.1, read on the forward strand.
GAAAATTTTCTCTTAGGCAGACCATATGTTTGAGTATGATAAATAATAATGATATGTAACTCTAAATACATAGCTTACTGAAGACTTTTCTAGAACCTCAAGGTAAAACTCAGATCTCAATAAGATATAATAAGAATGTCATAATCCATGAAAAAAATACCACTTCCTAAATGAATATTCAAGAAATATGATCAAGAGAAAAATGTAACAACCCCGACTCTAGTAACCTTAAGCTGGAGTCTACTTTATTAAATTAGCATAGATAAAACAAATCTAATATCTATGGTCCAATCAATTTATTAGTATTGAATAACTAGATACATACATGATTCCCCTTTTAACATTGGAATAAAATATAAACATTATAATAGAAAAAATTTGATATCCCTGAACTTATAAAAATAATTCTAATTCATATCACATGGAAAGGAAAAAAAATAAGTTTTAACTTAAATTCTCTATAAGGGTCACTTATAGTGGATTATATCATGTGTAAATAAGGAATAATAAATATGGAAAGGTAAATAATGGAAAACACATACCATTTAATCAGTATCATGAGAATAAAATAAATCCACTCATAATATCAAAGAATTAATATAATGGATAACAATTATCAAATTCTATAAGAAGGAAATATAAAATATTAGAGGTTATAATCTCAGAGATAATGATATCCATATCATCAAGACCTTACCCCAAGATAGTTTAAACAATGGGTTTGTAAACACAAAAAACCATTTAATTTGAAAAAATGATTTTTCTCATGAGTCATATCAATGCATCGAGGGGTTATCTATTACCAGTCTCCACCCATCACTAATTTTAAAATGAATTAAACATATAATTAAGGATAAATTAAATTCTTGAATAATATTCCTTATCAATAAGTAATTGTATTTAGTAAATAATATGAATTTATCAATATTTTCCCGAGTCTATCAAATAAATTTTATACTTGAACATTGTGTGTAAAAATGGTGTATGATTTAGTAAATAATCAAATCCATGATACAAAATAGGTATTTTCAAGATAAATTTAATGTTCAGTCATCCTAAGAAATAAAATGTTTCAAGATAATGTAGAGAACCACAAAATTAATAAGATATAAGAGTTGACCATCAGTTTATTTGAAATATTGGTTTCATAATGAAATCACATCCTTTTGAAAAATAAATTAAATGGAAGTGAAAATTTAAAATAAAATTTAATGAAGGTGTCTTCTTAAAACAGTTGAATTTTTTTAGAATATTCTAAATAATATAAAATAATTACTATGGGGTGGAAGTCCATCAACATTGTATATGTTACAAAACAAACATTTTGACTTTTTGTAAGGAATTTCAAAAACAACCCTTTTAAAAATACTTATAAATATTACTTAAAAAATATTTAAAAATTCTTGTATAGAATAAAATTTCCTTAATATATCATTTCAGTAATAAAAATTAATTTTTGATTTTTTTTTGAAAAATTTGGACATGCAATAATATATATCAGATTTCAAAGAGAAATAAAATTGGTTTTTATTTTAAACATTTACTTGCATGTTTTAATTTACAAAGAGAGTAAACATTGAAAGAAAATATGGAAAATTATTAAGTATCTAGTGGATAATAAACTAGATAAATTTTATGAAGAATATTTTATAATATTCCTTCAACAATAATTAAGGTAATCCCAAAAAATGATATTGTAAATTAAATTATTATCTCTTTGGTGGAATTTAAATTATAACCCCTTGAAAAAAAATTAATCGAATCATCAATAATTAGGAAAAAAAATATTTATTCATTTTAATTGTATCAAAGGTATAATATATCCACCACATTAATGTAAATAGGTGCATAATATCAGATATATATCAACAGAATGAAAATTGAAATGAAATCTCATAGCTCACACTTTCCTTTAGATGAATATTATTTAAAATCATTTATAATGTTTTTAAACATGTTATTAAATTATATTAGAACCATATATATATATATATTAATATTTTAATATATGACCCTCTTATAACATTGTATCACCCATCCGTTCATAATATTTCATTATTATCACTATTAAGGGTGTTAACTTCCCCATTTTTTCTATGCATGTTTTTTCATGGAAGTTATGATTATTGTGCATAGGATATATGCCCATAATATCCATAATTGTTTTAGTTTTATAAATATCATATTTTTTATTGCATATATTTTTAGAATTATTCTCAAAATTTGGACATGGAAATGATTCGCATCGATTTGTGAAGAATGTTGGTCATATGTACACATGAGTATTGTTATCATTACTTTAATAGGTTAAATGATAAGGATGTGGCTGATATATTTATTTTATAGAATCAATATTATTTCATATGTATCATATATATTCATTATTTCCATCATTATACTATTCATGTGAGTCAGTGATGGAAAAAAATTACATCGGTTCATGAGGTGGTAGTCCACCATACACATGAAAGATTGTTTTGTTTCCCATTTGATGGAGATGGATATTAATAAATATTACACCATCAACATAATAAAGTATCATTATATTTTAGATAATTTTGTTATTATATTTGAATTATTGAGAGATAATTTAAGGTGGTAATTGAATAAGTAAAAATCATAGTCTTTGGCTGAGATGATTACATTCTCTTAGAAAAACCTCATTTAGATCTCATGTTAAGAACCGTAGGGTTGATATTTTGGGAAGACCATCACCTCTAGAATGAAAATAAATATTTTGGGGAGATATTTTAGAATATTTTGGACAAGATAAAGGCTCCAGAGGTATGATGAAGTGAGATAAGGAGGTACTCTTATATAGTTGAGGCGAGTGACACACATGCAAGTTTTCAAAGCATTAAAATAATATCAAGTCACTTTAATGAAAAAATTTCTCCAAAATAGCTCATATTATAATTTGATAAAATAAAAGTTTAATTAAAACAACTACTGGGGTTTAATAAATTATTTAGTTTATTATGACCCTTATTTTTTTTAGGTTACCCCTGATAAACCCATTTTAACCTCAACCTTGGTGATATTTTTTATGTTTTTAAAATTTAAAATGAAAGAAAATGAAATTGGACACATTAAAAAATTTGTACATGATGATTCCAAATATGGAATCCATTTTATCAAATTCAAATCACATAATTGGAAGAATTTAATTTAATAATATACCCATAATATGTGTAAAAAATGGTGTTTTAATATATGACTAGAAATCATCAATATATGGATTCAAATTCAAATAGTTAGATGTATAATCTATAAATTTCAGCTAAATAATTCATCATTGACTGTTATTTTAATTAATTAAAATGGAAATACATTATTCTTTCTTTTTAAACATTTTTTCTAAAAAATATCCCTTATTAACTCCAAATGATCTTATATTTTTATATCAAATTATCATAAAATACATGGTTATTTATATTTATTGTAACAAATTATTATAAATAAAATGATAAATATTTTAATAAAACATTTTCAATTATTTATAAAAGATTATTTTTAAGGGAAAATTTCCAAAGACTCATTCTAGGAATATTATGAATAACTAAGTTCGAAATCAATATTCATCATTTCAAATTAAGTTTTTTTCAATAAATGACTAAATTTTTTATTATATAATATATTTATTTAAATAGAATTCTCACTTACTATCAATAAATCTTGGGTTTTACATTCTTCCCTCGTAAAAAAATTTCTTCAAAAAAATTTTCATGGATATTACATTCTAAAATAACAATGGTGGTTCTTATTCATAATATCCTATCATTTCCACCTTAATTCCTCCATTTTACTATTTTTCATAAGTAACTTTACCAATCATGTTATCTTATTCCTCAAAACTACTCAGTAGTTTTAAGAATCTAGATAATCACCTCATAGTAAGATTGTTCAGTTTCTAATTATATTTATTCATAGGTGGGCTTATGCATTGGGTGTGGTATGTATTTCCTTAACAATGATATAAGGAAGACAACATGTAATTTAGAGAGGCTTCGTGGAATTTATAAATGGTAAGACACATCTCTAATTATTTCCATAATATTGAAAGGTCTGATGTTCCTAGGTCTCAATTTTCTTTTTTACAAAACCTTATAACACCCTTTCATGGATACACTATCTTGAAAATGTGATCTACAACTTGAAATTAAAAATCATTCCTTCAGTTATCTACATAACACATTTTCCCACTTTGAGAGTTTTTAATATGAGTATAAATAGTCAATACTTTTTTCATTGTCTCCTCCACATGTTTAGGGCCTACAAGCTCCCTTTCACATACTTTATCCTGGATAGTTAGATTATGAAATCTCTTTTGATGCTTTATATATCTACATTTGAATACATGAATGAAAAATTTTATTATAGGAAAACTCTACTAAAGATAAATAATTATCCAACATATCATGAAATTCAAGTGACCGTGATCTCAGAAAGTCTTAAAATGTTTAATAATCCATTTAGACTATCCATCTGTTTGAGGATGGCAGGTAGTATTAAAATTATTCTTGGTATCAAGAGACTTCAGAAGACTATGCCAAATTTTTAATATAAATTGTGCATCATTATCAAATACAATTCAAATAGGTACTCCATGAAGTCTAAAAATTTCATTAATATAGAGCTATTAAATGTTCAAAATAGGCAAATCTTATCTTACAAAAAGGAAGTGTGCAGATTAAACCCTATTACATCATTTTTTTCTAGGTTTCATTGGTAATTAAATGAAACATTCCATAGAAATATCATCCCATTTACACATAGGATAGGTAGATGTTTTTTGACTCATCTAGGGTGTTGTATCTTAGCCTTCACCTATTGAAAAACTAAGCATCATGATACATAATAATTAATTTCCCACTTCATATTATCCCCCCAAATTTATTTTTTCAAATCGATATACATCATGGTGCTACCATCATGTATAGAGAAATTGAATCTATGGGCATCATCCAATAATTACTTTTTTAGAAAATTCATAAATAGAACACAAAGAATCTTTCCAAATTTCAGAACATGGGATTTATATAAAAAGTATTACAATTTCCCATCAATTATGGAATTATAAAAAACTGGAATTTAGTAACACTTTTTTAGCGATGTTTTTTAAAAACATCACTAATTTTAAATTTAGTGATGTTTTTAGGAAACAACATTTATTTTTAATTTAGCGATGTTTTTGAGGAAACATCATCAATTTTGTGACGTTTCCATGAAAAACTTTCTAAATTAGTAATGTTTCATCCCAAACATTGCTAAATTAGTGATGTTTCCCCAAAACGACAGTAAATTAGTGACATTTCCCAAAAAATGACACTAAATTAGTGACGTTTCCCCAAAAAAATGGCACTAAATTATTGACGTTTCCCAAAAAATGTTGCTAATTTAGCGATATTTCCTAAAAAAACATCGAAAATTTAGTAGTGTTTTTACAAAACATCACAAAATATGTATATATATATATATATCCTATTTCCCCACATCGATGTAAATATATATTTAGATATATATTAATATACAAAAACACAGACACATATATATAAACACATATAAAAATAAAGAAATATATATATATATATATGTAAACACACACACAAATATATAATTATATAAATAAATACACACACACACACACACACACACACACACACACACATATATATATAAACACACATATATTTTAAATTTAGTAATGTTTTTAGGAAAACATGTCTATTTTAGTGATATTTTTACCAGGGTCTATATATGTGAATTTATAATTATAATTATAATTATATACAAACACATATATATTTACACACATGGGTGTATATATATATATAATAAAAACATATAAATAAACATTAAATATAAAAACACACCCAGATATATATATATATATATATACAATATAAACACACACACACATATAATAAACATATTCAAATATAATATAAAATATAAACATATATTTAAAACATAAACATATATACATATATATATATGTATATATATTAATATATACGTATATATATATATATATCAAATTTAAAATAGTAAAATATATTTATATAAATATACAAATATAACGTAATACAATTAAATATTTTAAATTTAGTCACATTTTTACAAAAACGCGGCTATTTATATATAAATATGTTTATTTATTTATTCATTCATAATTATAATTATATATACTTACACATACACATATATATTTATACAGACAAACATACAGACATATATAAATAAATAAAAATATATATATATATAAACACGCACACACACATATATATAATATAAACGTTTACATATATAATAATATAAACATATACATACATGCATACACACACATATATATATAAATAAAAATAAAATACAAACACATATATATAATATAATATATAAATATATATGTAAAATATAAACATATATATATTTATAATATGTATATATGAACATAAAATGTAACATAAAAAAAATAAAAAAAATAAAAAAAATAAAAATATCAATATATATTATAAATTTCTTAAATAGTGAAATTTGTCTACATATATATATAAATATAATATTATAGAGTTATTTATCAAAATTTCAAATAGATTGATTGGTTGTGTTATTCCTTGGGAAGAATGAGGTCCATAGATCGATTCTTATGGGCATTGGATCTCCAGGCAGACGGGTCGTGCGGGCGAGGCGGGAGATGTGGGTGGGAGCAGGGTAGGCAGACCATGCATGGGAGGTGGGAGAAGGGCAAAGTGGGTCGTTCATGAGGGATAGGAAGTATGTAGGTAGGAAATGTGGGTCGTGCAGGGGAACCAGGAGGGTCGTGCCGGAGGGAGATGCAGGGGAGGTAGTACACAGGCGTACAAAGAGGACTGTGTGGGGGCAACCAGGAGATGGGGGGCGGGTCATGTGGGAGGGAGAGGCGGGAGGGGTAGTATACAGGAGGGAGGGTAGGCAGGGCATGAAGGAGGTTCCTGCATTGGGGGATGAAGAATACTACATGTTAGGGGCGGGGAGATTTTGGTGGGAAAGTACTGGAGGGGAGAGCCAATACTGGAGAGAGGCGTGGTACAAATTTTAAAAAAATATATCAATTAAAAAATATAATTGGAAAAATGAATTTCCAAAAAATATATAATTCGACAAATGAATTACAAAAAACAAAATTTACTGACGTTTTTTACAAGCATCGATAAATGATGAGTCGCTACATAGCGACGTTTACAAACATCGCTAAAATATTAGTACATTTATTAGAAATATTGATAAATGATATGTAATTTACTGATGTTTCTAATAAATGTTGCTAATTTAGATGTGATTTACCTACGTTTCTAAAAAACATTGCTAACTTTTTTTAACGACATTTGTAAACATCGCCAAATTAGCGACACCTAATTTAGTGATGCTTTTTAGAAACATCGTAAATTAATTAGCGATGTTTACAAACATCGCTAATTCATTTTTTTAGTGTGACATTATCATTTTTTTAAATTCCCATCCTTAGGCTAAGAACTATTTTTTCATTTCCAATAAATTTGGTTTGGAAATCATTTTAAAAAGGGTTAATGTTTCCCCTTAATTGAAATTTTCCATTTCCAAATTGACTAAATCCATGAGCAAATGATCTCTATCAATCCTCATTTTGGTCAGGACTTAATGTCTTTTCCTACTCAATGCATCTGCTTCCTTACTTTCCTTCCCTGAGTAGTATTGTATTAAGTAAACATAATAAATGAGTAGTTAGAGACACTGTTTTGTCCTCATCTTGACTTCCTTCCATAGAAAAGATATATTTTAGACTCCTATTGTCAATGTATATCTAATATCATTCACTATAGATATAATTTCTCTATATTTTGAACGAAAAGATTACGACTGCCAACTCAAGATCATGAGTTTAATAGTCTAGTTCATGAGTATTTAACTTCTTTGATACAAAGAAGAAACATATATCATTATTTATAAGGAAATAACCATGTCCCCTAATTGATGCATCACTATCTATCATAAATCCATAGTTTCCTGATGGCATAGTCCAAATCAAAACATTGACTAATCTTCTCTTCAATTCTACAAAACATTCTTCACATTCGTTGATCCTTTTGAACGTAACACCTTTACATGAAAGCTTAGTAAATGGGTTATCCAGTCTATAATTTTTTTTGAACTAATCAATGATAGTTACCTAAAAAATGAATGAAACTATATAACTCTGTTATATTCATTAGTTAGGTCATTCTTTGTGTAATATCCTGCAATTTTAGAAGAAGACTACATTTGATGGTGTATACACAACACCAAGAATAAACGAATGATGAAAAGTTGTTATATGATTGTTATAATAAAATTATCAAATCGAAGGACATAAGCATGATTAATTAATTTATGAAATACATATAAAGGTCCTAACAAATAAAAATATATTGATTAATTTTTAGTAAACAAGTAATCAACTTTTAGAATAAATATTTATTCTTTAAAAATTTGTTTTCTTCCTAAATGGTATTTATTTCTTTTGTGAGTGAAACTTATAAATAATTTTTGAAACATTTAGAAATTTTATTTAAAAAATGATATAATTTTTTAAATCATCAAGTTAAAATTATCTTTTTGTGAAATTTTGATATTTTTTCTAAAAAATTTGGGTTTTCAATGAAGAGTGAAAAATACTTATTTATATTGAAAACTATATTTCATTTTAAAGTATTTAAAAATTAAAATTCAATTTTTTTATCATTTTTAAAATTTAATGAGTTTATTTTTATTTCAAATAATCTAATTATGGATTTTAAATGAATTTTATACTTTAATTTAGTATAAAAACAATTTATACTTTTTAAAGGGTGGTTTTTCTATAAACTATTTTCCATTGTGTTTTACATATTTATTTTTAAAGTAATTTATACCACTTTTCGAAATTGAATCTTCATAGTTTTATTCCATATTTTTTATAATTGGATCCAAATTTTGTAAATAAGTCCCTTTTATTATTGGACATTTTAAATAGTAACTTTAATAATTTTATTATCAAGATAAAATGTAAATCGGGTAAATAATATTAAAAATAAAATAATAATGACTACATAATAAACCCAACACTTTAAATAAATTTACTAGATGGGTATATCTACTCCATAATCATTCAAAATAATAATATATGGGCTTTATTCAATTTTTTTTCTTCAGATTGTGACCCTTTATATTATTTTTATAAATAAAAGTCAAAAGGGAATTCTCTTTCTTTTCTTATATTTAATTTTTTTACATGTGGATAAAAATAATATATGATAGGTTATAAATATTAATTTTAATTAATTTGTTTTCATTTGGTTGATTTATTTTTAATTTTTAATAAAGAAATAATTATGATAAATGATTATGAAACATTGAAAAAGTGATTGTACAAGTGGTAAATAAATTAATAAAATGATATTGAAAACTATAAAAAATATATTTTTGAGTTATTTTTGGGGTTTCATGATTTTTTTAAATATATGTGACACAATATAGTGTTTTTCTTCATTTAATTCGAATTACATTATTTTCCTTTAGTTTTAAAAGTGAAATTAAATAAGTTGTAAAAAATGATATTGATATTATTTTATTATAAATAATATTTTATTAACTAAATAAAATTACTAAAAATAATATCTTCCCTAAAGGGAATGATATATGATTTATTACACCGTCCATGATCCATTTTTGGGCCATTTTTTCTTTTATATAAACTATATTGACCTTTAATGTGTAAAAAACACCCATTCATGGTAATTGGGAAAAATGGTTAAGGTGGGTTAAAATAAATATTTGGGAAACATGAGATGTAAAATTTTCCAAATTTTATTTTATGAAGTCAATGGTGAACTTCATGGTGGCAGGCATGGGTTGGGATGATGAAGTGTGGGAGGAGCCCATGGTTTTCCGACCAGAGAGGTTCATGGGGGACGAAGAGGTGGATTTGAAGGGTAGTAGGGGGATAAAGATGATTTAATTTGGGGTAGGGTAGAGGATATTACCAGGGATGGGGGTTTCAATTCTGTACATTGAGTTGTTTTTGGAGAATCTAGTGTGGAGGCTTGAGTGGGAGTCGACAGTTGTGGATATGTCAGAGAAGGCGGAGTTCACAATGGTGATGATAGAGCCGTTGTGAGCCAAATTGTCTCCCAGAGTGCCACCATTGTTTCATTATAAAAAATCCACTTGAAATGAATGTATAATTTTGATTATATGTTCTACATTGGTTTTGTTGAGATATTAAAACAATTACCACTTTTACCATGGTCAATATATAAATGTTTTTTTAAAATTATGGACCAAACGACCTCAAAATACCTAACATTGACATAATTTATTATAAAATTAAATATCTCATTAAAATAAATTAAATAAATTATTTAGGGATTAGTGATTAATGCTTTAATATTTTATTAATAAATAAAATAATTTATATGAATATATTATATATTTGTAAAAGGGAATATATAGAAAGCCTAGACTCGAGGTAAGGGATTTCATCTTAATTTACTTTCATTAAGACATATTTTATTATTATGCACCTAATTTATTTTATATGTTGTACATACTACCCCTTTTAAATATTATATCATGTTTAATTCATACTTTATGGTATTTGAAATTCCAATTTTTAGTTATTTTATCCAATGGGATTTTACTAGAAGGTAACCAAGTTGTAAATGGTTTCATAACTCAATTTACTTTCGTTGGGTTATAACTCTTATTAATTGATTTCTTTATGTTGTGATTCTATGCGAATCTATCCCTAATTTTTTTTATTTTGTATTTCCACTTTTATTATATGGATTTACATTTTTTACACATAATCAATCCATTGATTAATTCTCAATTCAATGATCAGATCTAGGTAATTGTAATTCATCTCAAAATCCATTTCATTAGGACATATGTCTATGATATGACTCTATTTTATTTTATAAAGTGAATATACTTCCCCCTTGACATTTTATTTCATTAATATCATCATTTTCATGTTTTTTGAATTTTAATTTTATATTATTCTTTACGAGTATTATGACTGAATAGTTACCAAAGTGGAAAAGTCTTTATGTTAAAATCCCTATTATTTTTGGGATTGTTTTTGTTCAAGGTTACTTAGTGGAAAATTTTATGATATTATTTTATTGAACCAATTATATTTTATTATCCTTTTTTTTAATTTGGTTGAAATACTTAAGTTTCTTTTCATCAATTATTTATTAAAGAAACAATAAGAAAGTTGTTGGTAAGTGATACAGATCTTATATCTTCTTTTAGATTGGGAATCCTTCTCTTCCAAATCCATGTTTTCTAAAATGTGTTAAAATTTTTTATTTATAAACATAAATTATTTCCTCAATATATTTAAAATTTTCATTGATGTTATTTTGAAAGGGTTTTTAAAAGATTTTTTTTTCAAATGGGTCACCTTTGATTCCCTCTTTAAAATTGTTTGAAAAGAATGTTTTTTAATGTTTACAAAATGAATTCCTTTTACCTCCACCATTACCTTTATTTTATGTAAATATTACTTTATTAATTACCAAGGTTATTTCCTTAGAAATTCATGTTCACAGTAATTTATGAATTTTTAGTTTTAAAAATAGAATTTCTATATTAAAAGGGTATTTTACTAAAAAAATAAATTATATTTTAATGGTATTTCCAACCATCAATGAAAAAATCCCTCTATGTTACTTACAATACACTAGATAATTATTTTAATTATAAAAACCTTAATATTTATCTAGAAGGATTATAAGATTTCTATGGAACTTATTTTTTTTTCATGGGTGAATCAATCAATAAAATAAAAATGATTATTGTTATCTGAAAAAGTTAAATATTATGAATGATTTATACATGAATAGTTCTTTGGAATTATTTTTGATAATGGGTGATACTAATATAGTTTATAATAAGTATTTATCCCCATTATATCTCATGATTAATAGGTGATCTTGATTTATCAATACGAAAGGTGAGCCCGGTTATAGCTCTCCAATACATTTGGTAATGTCCCTTGTCTTTATAGGAAAGAAATAGGTAGTAACTTGAGTTTTTCTCTTATGGATATAACTTGGATACAGTTACTGATAAAACTTGTTTAAAATGGGTTATTAAGATAATGATAAAAGACACCAAAACACTTTATTTATATTATCTATAGGGTTTTAATGTACCTTTGATCAAGATAGACATTATATGGATCATGATTAGTGATTAAAATGTCTCTTAACATTTTAAAAGATTTATTCCATGATTCATTGTTGATGTTTTTGGTCATGATGTGAATTAATTCTCTTATTTTATTTCCATACACTTTGATTATATCAACATACCCTTATGCTAATATAATTCTCACTAATGGTATTTAGTTTTTAATGTTTATATTTACCCTTACAAAGCAATTGAGATCACCCTTTTTATGTTTCCTATTCCCCAAGTTAGGAAGAATTATGTTAAATAATTTTAGTATACAACGGTTTCATATGTAAATAAATGTTTTGGAGATATTTAATACTTAATATGGAATTTTAAAATCATGGTATAAAATACTCTCTTGAAGTCATTACTATTATTTATATAAAGTTTTTTACTTATTATAAAATATAATAAACCTAAAATCTATTTGGATATATATGGGATCAAATATTTCCTTTTTATATTGCATGGTTTAGATGGAAAAAATTAGGTCAGCTTAATTTTTTTGAAATCCAAAAATGTAATGTTTATGTTTTTATCACCGGAACCAGGAGTGCCGATTCATGGCTATTACAATTTTATTTCCTTGGTATTTGTAAGATAAACTATAATTCCATCCATGGAGATAATATGTACAGGAAAAAGAAACATTTTAAAACCTAAATTCACACTTGCTAAATTTCTCATATGAATTTTTTCTAATAAGAGTCTCAAGACTGATCTTACAGTGATTCTAATAGTCCAAATAGTTTTTTGAATACACCAATATAACATCAATAAATACCACAAAAAGTCATCAACATATTCCTTAAATTCTTTTTTCATTAAATACATAAAAATAGAAGGTGAATTAGTCAATCCAAATGGAATTACTATAAACTCACAATGTACATACCTCATAAGAAATGTTGTCTTTAGAAAATCATTATCCTACTAAAAATAGATGATACCCAGAATAAAGGTAAATTTCTAAAAAATATTGAGTTCTATTAAGGCGATCAAACAAGTAATCAATGCAAGGGAAGGGATACTTATTATTTATCATAACAACTTTGATTTCCCTATAATCAATGCATATAATCATAGATCTATTGTTCTTATTAATGAAAAGAACATGGTTTCCTCAATGGTGAAACATTAGGGCATATTAATACATTATTACACAACCCATATAATTTATTATTCAATTTCTTTAATTATACAGTGGAAATTCTATAATGATTCATTTATATAGGTATTTAATCAAGGATTAAATTAATGTAAAATTCAACTTCACACTATGGTGGATATCCATGTATTTTTCATGAAATAAATCAATGTATTCCAATACAATAGGTATATCATTAATTTGAATATTTCATTTTACATCACTAGATTTTTTATTCTCTTCTCCCCCAAAATCTCATTTAGAAGTGCTCCTAGGGGTGGATCTAAACATGACCCAAGTGATGAATTCCCCACTATAATGATAATGAATTCCATATCTTCACCACTAATAATAATTTCTATCTCTTTGAAATTAAAAATTTCATCATATTTTTAATTCTAGTTCATACCTAGGATTATATAAAATTCAAATATATGTATAATATTAAATTTTAAAATAGGGCTTGTTTATCTATCATAATGGGAACTATCTGACACATCCTTGTTATTGTGATATTTCCATTAGTATTTTTAATTGAATAAACCCTTCTTAAGGTGCTTGGAAAACATATAATTTTATTAGAAAAAAATATATATATAAAATATTGTTAAGATATATAATAAAATAATGAATTAGCTAAATTTGAAGATATGGTTAATGTACATGCAAAAACATGTTTATGAAATTCAACCTCAGTTGTAGTGATCTCATATACTTGTCCTTCTCCCCTTGGATATTTTTTTCATAAGTTCACATGATGCTTAGGAAATTCTTTAATAATCAACCATTTATTTACAATAAAATTAATTGAATATATTTTTTGCTTTTAATCCCTTGCATTCATTATCCATATGAACTTTATTTTGACACTAGTAACAGACTCTCACGTCGTTCAAGCACTTTCTTGGACTTTTCATTCCTTAATTTTGACATGATATAAATTGATTCATATTCTTATTCTTTTGTGATGAATTCATTTTTAATTTTTTTTAGATGACCTCTTATTATCTTTATTTCCCTTGAATATATAGGTTCTGAAAAAAAATACTTGACTATTTTTATAGCGCATAAAACTATTTCATCATATGATACAAAATTCCTAGAAATAGATCCATTGGGAGACTTGGTTTAATACCTTCAAAAAATGGTCAATTGTTTTATTATTTAGTTAATTTATACCATATATTGATAGTATTCTAAAGGTATATTCGTACTCTGCAACACATTCTTCTTCCTTTTTCTTTAATATGAAGAACTTTCTCTTTATTTCATTTTTTTACTAATAAAAAAAATATTTTTAAAGATTATTAATTTAAAATATATATATTCCATGTGTTATATTTATTCTTTAACCCTTATATTTTGGATCCAATACTACCAATTATTAGTATTACCTTTGAGAAAATATACAACTAGTACAAACTTTTCCCTTACATTGCATCCCATGGCTAGAAATATATTTTTAAGGGACTTAATCCATTATTTTCCAAAGAATTAGTAGTTACAATAAAATATAGATGATAATTTAACATGAAACAATATATAATATTTGTATCATGTTGTGAAACATTTTGTTTATAATATCCCTTTTTTTCATGTACACCCATCATTGAGTTTTTTTGAACCTTGGTGGTTGAATATTGTTTGAATATAAGGAACATTTGTTTAAAAAATGACTTAATTTATGGGGATCTACATTTTTTGAGTCAATGGATTCCAGATATAAATGTGTTAAATTTTTTTATGAGGGGTTTCCATGATTTGGATGTTATTATAGTTAGTTTAGGTTCTTTTTATATAAAATAGGTTGAAGGCTATCTTTATATAAATTACATGCCTTATAATGAAGTTACATGATGTGTAAATGTTTCCAGGAACAAGTTGTGAGCCTAGTTCATAATGGGGGATGAATACTTGCCATTAAAACTTATGCATTGTGTAATGTTTGGTTAGTGTTAAAAATCACCTGAGGTGATGGGTTTTTTGGTATAAATCTTAAAAATAATTACATGATGTGTAATTGGGTTACATGCCTTGTAATTTCCTAAGAATTTTTAACGGGTTCTATGTAAGATATGATTCTTGTTCCCGCAAGTGAAGCTTCTTCCTCTCGACCCTAGGGTAGCTTTTAAGAAATTTTGGGGTGCCTATCTTGATTCCATACATCCTGATCATACATATGATCCCTGGTAAGTGGTTTTGGTCAGGTTTTTCATTATATCCCTTTAATATACAGTCGTTTAAGAGTTTTTTCTTAAACTTAGTGATTGTTGGTTTTGATCATGATCGATTATTTTCTAGGATCATTATTGAAATCATTTGTGCCATTGTTCTTATTGGTGAATCCAACTGGAAGCATTGGTGGACTGTCAGTTAAAGTTAGGGGGTCTAAACCTTAACCTTATGGTCTGTTTAATTACAAAGTATGTGAAATATTGAAAGTGCTCCAATATAGAGTGTGCCTGAATAAATTAAATGCTGAATTGGATTATTATTTGGAATCTATTTAGACCTAATTTGTTTTTGACCTAGATTGGGGATATTTTTTGGGGAGGGAACCATTGATTATAAATGAATTGACTAATGGATTAAAGTGGGTTTAGCATGGCATGGGATTTGGGTGATTACTTGATATAAATTCTCCTTGGTTTAGCTTGTTAATTGAAATGACATGCATGTTATTTGTTTTGGATCAAATGATAATGGAAATGTATAAATAAAAGATAAATGGTTATTTTCAAAATTAACCATTAATACTTATGATGTGATATTGTGATGTCTTTATTATTATGACATGTGTTGTGTTTTCTAATATGTAATTCTTATATGGGGTGTTGGACTTGTTTTATTGTTGAAATGTTTACATAGGGCGTTGGCCCAATATACATGTTGAAATTCTTATATATTGGGATATTCCCTTAATCATAGTGAAATGCTTATATAGCGCGTCATTCCCATTGACACATGCTGAAATGATTATATACCTGGATTTTCCGTGATAAATATTGAAATGATTATATATTGAATGTGAACTTGAAATGTTTTGAAATGATTATACGCTGGTCTAGGCCCAGATTTACATGATAAAATTCTAATATAGCATGTTTAACCCAGTTCTGTATGATTTATACCATGGATATATGGTTATGTTTGGAATAGTTGTGTGACATTCTCACAGACATTTCGGTACGGTGTCAAGGAAAGTTATGTTTTACCATAGTTATATGGTTTTGTATGGAATGGTTGTGAGACATGTAAGAGAAATTTCAACATAGTGAAGAAGTAGGATAGTATGGTATTATTCAATTAATAATTTATTAATAAACCTATATTTTCATTATTATATGCACCTGCCAACAGACTGTTTGATATTAGACACAGTGGGGTCGACCTACTGAGTTATAATCACACCCTACTCTAGTCACCATTTGGTAGTTGAGAATATTACATGGATACAATATTAGACAAGTGAAATGGACAATACTATTGAATTTTGGTTGTTGGATGGGCTGGAACATTGAGATGGGGTAAATATGGGGTTCGAGACAAGGTTCTTTTAATTATTCTTGTAATTTATTTATATAACATCTAGCATGAAATTTATTTACATTGTAGCATGAAATTCCATTATTCCCTTATTATTTTTTATTAGATTATTTAGTTGGATTTTACTATTTGGTTTTCTTCTGTGTTGTATTGTTTCTATTATTTTTCACACTCTGATATTTATTTATTATTGTAATATGATTATTTATCTGTGTTAAAACTATGTAAACAAGAGTTATAGTCTACCATATATCCATATCATACCTCCATTATTAGTCAGAATCCTATTGAATAAGGGGAGGCATGATTGAGTTCTCATAACCGACCTATTTCATCCACATGAGAGAGTTCCATATTGGGGGTCGTTACAAAGTGTTATTAGAGTAGGTTTATTTTTTATTTCTTTTTTATGTGATAATGATAGAATGGAGACAATGAAGTGTTAATACATGATACTGAGCTTGTGAATGTGGGTAGCTAACCCATGTACGAGGGGAAATCTGAGAGCATGGGGATGGGGTCATTGTTATACTTTTCTCTTGTAACATTTAATGTTATTTCACCTTTGGTGATTAAAATGTTATGTGTGGTTATTATTTTTTAATGTTGTTAGTTCTTACTATTTGTACTCATGGCCCAATATATAATAGGATCAGCATGAATTCATAATGATAGAAACATAGGGATATATATTGATATGCATTTTTCAGGATAAGGTCACAATTATATAATGTGATATATACTTGTTTGTTTGAATTATGATATCAGATACATGTTACATAAACTGAATGAAATGAAATAAACGAAGTTTTATGTCATATTAAAACACTTTTAATCCATATTTAAAGACAACATGAGTAAGTGGTTCTCTATTTTTTTTACCTTTTGAGGTTGAATTTTTTATAGCCACTGTTCTAAAGAGTGTGTTTTTATTGTAGAGAAAATTCCTCCTCTTCATCATAGAGTTGAGTTTAAGGAGAGTGGGAATCAACACACTCTTAACACAACTGAAATAGATATTTCTATATCTCTTGAGGATCATATAGATTTTCAACTTTGTGATAACTTCCTAAGGGTCATGCAATCCATGGAAATAGATATTTTCACTCCTTGCCTTAAATATCTAAGATGATGAGGGAGTTATAACTACAACATAACATACATTCACTAGGGATGGAGGCCCCCGGGTAGCTGTGTTTGTGATCGAGTCATTATAGATGATCTTTAATCACCATGAGACACCCATAGATATGAGGGTGAATACTTCTACATATATTATTTATAGACCATCTAGGCATTGGTAGGACATTCTGGAGAAGGCATGGAAATATGAGGAGTTATCTTAGAAGGACTTATAGATGATTTTATAATCTATTATTATCATGATATATTGAGGTATGAGAAGAACCTTGAGTACATAAACCTGACATAGGAGGTTATTTCATTGTTGGACTACACTGAATGTTTCACTGACCTACAACACTTTATTCCATCTTTGGAAACTAATGATATCTCCAGGGAATGAAATTTGAAGGACCATATTCACTTTTAGATTAGGTCACAGGTGAACAAGTTCCATCTGGAAAGTTGTGAAGATGTGATGAATCTGGAACTCATTGTTGAAGGGAATCTAAGAGAGGATATGAGCAGCAACCAAGAAGTTTCCGCACTGAAAACTACAAACTCTTCTTCTAGTGTAAATAATCATTGTTATGAAATTTTTTTCTAAGGCAGAAGTGGTTAGAGAAGTTAGGGCAATGGGCATTCATCTGAGGACCGTGATATATTGAAGTGATATCAGTGTGGAAAGATGGTCCACAATGGGACTCAATGTCTATAACCCACATTGGATTTTCATTCTTATGGTAGATTGGGCCACCTTCAAAGGTTTTGTTGGAGAATATATCAACAGAGTAGTGGTAGGAGATCAGGATAGGCACTAGAGTCTAGTAAGGACTCAACTACTCCTCAACAGGTAGGTAGATGGAGTTCCACATAATGTTCTCCTCGAGAAAGGGGATATGGTACCCCATTGTAGGAATTAAAATTCCAAGAATAGGTTGTAGCTCAATGTAGTAAGTATAGATCCTAGGGAAGAGGGGATGGTCAACTACATGTTATGAAGACTACTCAGGATAGTGTAGATTCGAGACCGTCTACTGTCAAATGTATGATTCATATATCATCTACCCTTGAATGTGTTTTGTTTGATACAAGTTCTTCAAATTACCTTTTATCCTATCATTTTTTAAATGATTTGGGATTGGATATGGAAATCGTGGATGGTGTTTTCACTATTTACTCACCATTGGGAGTGCAGTCAGACAATATCAAACATTTCAAGGAGTGTTCTCTAGAGATTAGTGGTTACCATTTATTTTTGGAACCGTTTGTGCTATAAATGACTAGATTCAATTTAATTTTAGTTATATATTGGTTATCTCTATACCAGTCACATATATACTATTACTTAAGGAGATTTTCCTTTCAATCTTCAGAAGGAGGTAGCTATTCTCACGAGGGTGAGGGGGATCTTCATAATAGTCATGTAGGGAAAATTCATGGCAGATTAGATTTTCTCACAACTCAGATAACCAATACTTCTCTATATGATGGTGGAAAGTAGTAGGATCCTTTTACTTATGTGGTAGACTATTTTAGGATGTATATACTAATGATTTCTATGGATTAACTCCAAAGTTATAGATCGAGTTTACGATCGATTTTGTGTTGGGAGTAGATCCAATTTCTATCTCCCTTTATAGATTAGAACCAATAGATCTTTTTGATTTAAAATTCATTGTTTGAATATCTAGAAGCTAAAGGTTTCATATGGCCTAGTACATATCATTGGGGTTATACAATTCTCTTTACCATGAAATCTTGTGGGACATTACACATGTGTGCGGATTATCAGATTTTGAACTAGATGACGATCAAGCATCGGTATCCCCTTATAGACATTGAAAATTTCTTTAATAAACTAGGAGATGTTAAGATATTCTCGAAGATTGATTTGAGATTAGGATAACATCAATTGAGGGTGTGAAAATTGGACATACCTTAGAATTATTTCTTATAGTAGATATGGGTTTTATGAGTTTATAGTTATGTTGTTTGGTTTGACCAATGCACAAGCGGTATTCATTACATTGATGAATATGATCTTTCATCCTTTTTTGGATCATCTTGTTCTATTTTCTGTTGAATAAATATTAGTGTACTTGTAGTTAGCATACGATAATGAACAACATCTAGACATTGGGCTATCTATATTGGGAGTGCATTGTCTTTATGCCAAGATAACCAAAAGCAATTTTAAGTTTTTTAAAGTGCACTTCTTGGGCCATGACTTCCTAGGGGAAGGAGTTTCAGTGGACCCATATAAAGTTGTAGCCATGATATATTCAGAGCATCATAGTAATATATTTTATTTTTAGATATTTCTAAGGTTAAAAGGGTATTATAAGTTCTTTATATAGGACTTCTTCGATTTTTCACCACCGATGCCTAGTCTGACCAAGAAAGGGGTGAAGTTTTTTTGGTATGATGCTTGAAAGAGAGCTTCTAAGGAGCTAAAATGTGGGTTGACCTCATCACCAATCCTCACATTACCTATACTGGTTAATTCATTACCATGTACTATGATGCATTAAGAGTTTGAATAAGAGTTATTATAATATAGGAGGATCGATTGGTTACTTATGAGTTTAGATAGATGAGACCACATGATAGGAATTATCCTACTCAAAATTGGGAGTTATAAGTATTTTTACATGAGAAGAGATGCAAGAGAAATTATCTCATGGTTGATAGAACTATGGTATACAGAAACTAAAAAAACCTATTGTACATCTTTTCCCGTTAGTACCTAAACCTTCAGTATAAGAGGTGGGTCGAGTATCTGTAGATTTTTAACTTCGAGTTGTATTATAAATTAGGAAATACAAATATTACTACTAACGAATTGACATAAAATACACAGATAGATTCATCACGAGAGTATTTTGATGAATGGAAGGTGATGTCCCACTTTAAAGACATGTATCTTGATGTGAAAAAGTCTCAGGGATGAGTAGCTCTGACTTTGATGTTTTTTAAAAATGTTATTTTGCACTCGATCAAGATAGAGAAGTTATATGATCTTGATGGATTAGATTTAAGAGAACAATTAAATTTTGGGGAGACAAAATCTAGATGATCTCTTAATGATGGAAATTATCTTCTTTTATGTAGCTGATTATGGGTTCATATAGGCTTGCATGGGGAGGTGGTGAGAGAGTTTCAAGATTCTATATGTGTGGTACATCCTATTTTAACAAATATGTATCATGATTTGTATAGATAGTACTGGTGGTCAATAAGGAATAAATAATTAGTGGGAATTCAGGCAATATGTTTCACTTTTCATCTGGTGAAAGCTGGGAATCAGAGGCTAGTTCGGATTTTGCAGATTTTTCCCATTCCAGGGTGGAAATGGGATAATTTCACTATGTTTTTTGTGATAAGAGTGCCTAGGGAACTTGAAATAATGATGTAATATGGGTGATTTTGGATCAACTGATGAAGGTACCTCAATTCTTACCTATATGGGAGACCTTCATAGTTTATGACCTGAGTTGTCTTTATGTGCAAGTGGTACCTCAGTTTTATATCATTATGTGGGGTATCATTTCAGTTTGAGATCCTCATTTAACAACACGGTTCAAGAAGGGTCTTCAGTAGGATCTTGGATGATAGGTTCTTTTCATTATGGCTTATCATCCTCATATTTATGGTTAATCTGGGTAGACTATTTAGGTTTTGGAGGATATGTTTTAAGATTTTATTTTGGATTTTGGTGGTTCACGAGAGTAACATATATCACTTATGGAGTTTTCGTGTAATGAAAAATTCCAAGAATCCATTCATATGGAACATTTAAGAGCATTTTATCGAAGGTCATTCCATTCACCACTTTGTTGGTTAGAGGTGGGTGAATCATCACTCATTAGACCTAGTCACATGTAGGTGACATCGGAGCTGGTTCACTTGATTAAGAGGTGGTTGGTTACCACACATAACAAGAAAAAATCATCGTTGTCCATTAGATATGACCTCAATAGTTTGAGGATGGTCATATTGTTTTCATTTGGGTGTCTCCTAGGATGTGGAAATGTTTTATCAGTAGACAATTTGAGCTAGTGAATAGGTTTTGGGGCTATTTGAGATACTTGATAAGGTAGGGCCAGTGGTGTACTGATTAGTCCTTCCACAATGCTATAATTTCATGCACAACATGATTCACATGTCATATCTTCAGATATATTATTCATACTCTTTCCATGTGATAGTATTATTGGACATCGATATTAGTTCTTATACATCCTTTTAGGGGAATATGATAAAAATTGTGGACCATAGTGAGAAGTATATATGGGGTAGGGTAATTCCTTTGGTTCATGTACAATGGAAGCATGGGAAATTTTAGGATAAGACATGATAGAGGGAGTATGATATGTGAGAGAAGTGGACATATTTGTTCTTCGAGACCCCAAAGTGATACTTGGAAAAAATTGATGATGAGTTGTAATGTTTTGGGGAGGTACTAAGATGTTGTCTTTTTCAAAGTATATCCCTCTTTTAGTTTTTCATTTGAGAATTGGTAGCAAATTCTTGTTAGGAGATGGAGAGACTTTTTTAGGGAAAATGACTTAAAGAATGAGGATGCATGTTTTTTTGAATTAATGGAGTCTGTATACAACCATGTTAAATGGTTTTATGATGGTTTTCCATGATTTGGAAAACTTTAGAGGTGGTTCTGGTTCTTTCCATAGGAAATAGACTGAACACAGTCTGCATAGAAATTACACATTGTGTAGTGATGTTTCATGATATGTAACTATTTTTGGGGACTAGCTACAATATTGGTTAATGATATGAGTTGAACACATGTCTTATAGACATTACAGATTGTGTAATGTTTAGGTAACATTTAAAATCACCCAGGGTGACAAGTTTTTTGGCGTAACTCTCTAGAAAGAATTACATGATGTTTAAATGAGTTAAATTCCATGTAACTCCGAGATACGATTTTATAAGGGGTGAAAAGTGTGATATTATTCTCATTATCTCATGTGTACTTTACTCCTCTCAAACCTAGGTCACCTTCTAGGAGATTTTTTAGTGCCTTCATTCTTATTGGAGAATCCTACTATAAGTGTTGGTTGATCTTCAGTTAAAGGTAAGGGGTCTAAACATTAACCTTATCGTCTCTTTAATTTCAAAGAATGTGAAATATTTCAATTTCACCAATATAATTTTCACTTGAATAAATCAGATGATGAATTCAATTATTTATTTTAATCCCTTTTGGACCCAATTGGTTTTTGACATGATTTGTGGCTACCGCTTGAATGAGAAAACCCTTCATTATATACTAATTGACTAATATCTTAAAGTCGGTTTAGTGTGATATGGTATTTAGGTAATTACTTAATATAGATTAACCTTGGTTTATCTTGTTTATTACAATTATTGTCATGTTATTAGTTTATGAACAAATGATAAACAAATTGGGTAACCGAAAGTTAAATAGTAATTTTTATAATTAATAATTTATCCTTATGATAGGATATTTGATATCCATGTTTCTATGAAATTTGTTGTGTTCACTATGTTGTAATTCTTATATGGTCCATTAGTCTAGTTTTATTTTTGAAATGATTATATAGGGTGTTGTCCTAGTTTACATTATGAAATTCTTATATATTAGGCTATGCCCTGATAAATAATGATAATGTATATATAATGGGATATTCCCAGTGAAACATGTTTAAATTATTATATATCGATCTTGGCCCTGATACATGGTGAAATGCTTATATACCGGGTGTGAACCTAAAACATTATGAAATGAGTATACCCCATGATTGACCTTGATTTATGTACTGGAATGCTTATACAACTGGTTTGACCTGGTTTTTTGTGATTTATACAATGGATATATGGTTATGGTTGGAATGGTTGTGAGAAATTCTCAAAGACATTCCAAGATGGTACCAAGGTAGGTTATGGTTTACCATAGTTATATGATTTTGAATGGCATGGTCATGATTCATGATCTGATTTACTATGGAAAGGTGTCTAAGCATGCTGATGTGGTATTAATTTTATATTTGATTAATTACTACACATTTCTACTGCACTATTTCATGCATTTACCATCATACTGTTTATTATTATACACATTGTTATCGACCAACTGAGTTATACTCACACCCTATTTAGGATGCAATTTGGTACCTGATTAGATTATATGGATCTAGGACTGGACAAAAGAAAAGGAACTTCTTGTAAATTGTTTCTTGATATGTGGGATGGAGTTTGGAGATGAGATCGACATGGGGTTTTGGACTAGGGTCTTTTGAGTCTGCTAGTATTTTATTTTTATTACTTCTAGTATGGAATTTAGTTACATTCTATCATGATATTACATTATTACCTAATAATTATTTTATTGGATTCTTCATTAGGCTTTTATTGTTTGGTTTTTAGTAGTATTGTATCATTTCTATTATTTTCCACACCCTTATATTTATTTAATATATTTATCTTATTATTATTTTGTGTTGTAACTCTATAACCAGGGGTATATTCTCCCCATAATCCATATCAAACCCATGATACTAGTTGGTAGCCTCTAGAGTATGGGGAGGCAAACTTGAGATCTCATAACCAATGTGATTTAGATATGTGAGAGAGTGTCCAATCGAGGGGTTCTACACTGATTCTAATGAGAAATAATACTAGAGGGTCAAACATTAAGTGTTTAAATTGGTCTAAAATAAATTTTATTTGAAGTTATTTAATGGAATAAATATTATTTTCAATAATGAGGAATAATTTCTATTCATGTTATATTGATTAGATAAATTAAAAAAATATTTATTCCCCTTTATGTGAATAAAAATATAATTTTTTATTTTATTGAATATTTAATAAATATTTATTCTTCAATATGTGAATGAAATATTTATTTATGAATATAATATTTATTAAGGGACTTAATAAAAAATGATGAGTTCAAATATACCAAGACCGTGTCTGGTGATAAAATAATTATTGAAAAGTTGGTAAATATTATTAACCAATTTGTAAAGGTTGTCACAACATAAAATAATAATATTATAATTATATGGAATTGTGGTTTATTAAATGTTTTAAATTTTATTTAATGTTTGGCTTGAAACTAAATTATATTTTAACCTAAACCTTAACTCAATAAATAGATGGTTGTTTCTATTGTGTGTTGCATACAAAAATTGATTATAGATAATTTTTATAGACAATGAATTATCTCTTGAATCCTCATTATCTATACCTATAAATAATGATAAATGAAAGAGAGATTTATTGAAGACTTAAGAATGAGTAATCAAGAAAAAATAGCACAATTTTTTTTTATTCTCTACACTATAACCTGAAGATTTGGTAGTGTTTTTCAGAGATCATCATATCACGTGTGGATAATTGTTAGAGGTATTTTATCTTTGGATCCTCATAGTGTAGTGAATACAATCTGAATGGGGTTTTCAAATGACCTAAAATCATCAATAAATAAAGTTCATATTCACAGGTCTTTATTTCATCAAATATTAAATAAATCAATTATAAATTTGACATATAGGATCCTCACTCATGGTTATAGGTAATGATTATTAAAATAAATTTTAATACTTTTCCCACCACTACATGATTCTTATGTTCTCATAACTAACAAGTGGTATCCCAGTGATCATGTTTAAATTTATAATTATTTATTTGATTGTTCATCCTTGTCAAATTCTGGTTACAATTTCATTCCATATTATTCTTTTCTTAATTTGATATGAATTATCATGATTTGACACATTAATAATATTTGTTCATGTGTTTTCATTTTCATAAAGGTTTAATAATTGTTGAAAAATTAATTGAAGATTCAATTGGGAAACTACAAATTTTTTATCGATAATATAGGGTTATAAGACATGTACTCAGAATTACATGTTTTTTACCCTAGTTCACATCATTTTTATGCTCCAAGGGATACATGACATGCCATTTAGTTATTATATGTGGCTTACACCATGTTTTGACATGCCAACCTGGCATATGGTTGTCCAATTACAAGGTGTGTATCAGTATACCCGTCCTGTAGACTACACGAGTTATCAGTGTAAATTGCCCAATCTGTGTGGTCGTTATACACTGTCAAAATCACATAAGACTAAAAACCTGGAGCATTTATGATATAAAAAACATGTATTAGATTTACACAGCATGTAGTTAATTAATTATTGTGTCTGAAGAACACACTTATTAACTCAACAAGAAAAATAGTCACATGGCTCAAAGAGATACATTTCACATAGCTGGATTTAAAATGTTTTGCAGTCCACTAAGACATAGGCTAAAGACCCAGGAATATATCCTAGACACAGAGAAAGTGAAACATATGGAAAGTAGCTGGTATGTACACATCATGTAGTCTAATTGAGTTATATGTCACATACCCAGGCATGTAATCTAGATACATGGAAACTAAGATACATAATGTGTAGTTGGATTTACATGCTTTGTTTTCCCTAATTAATGGATGTAATTAAATCACACATTAAATTGAAAAATTACAGCAATAAAAACTTATTTTATTGATTATAAGACCATTTTGTGTTTGAAAATTTAATAATAGTTTTAATGAATTTTAAATGCTTAGTTAATTTGTTGTAATAAATATGTTATTATTGGTTTTTCCAATTATTTCACCTAAATTCCATAAATTATGGTTACCTTAAATTATTTGTGGATGATCAATCATTTCAAATGGAATTAATAAATAAATGAATTAATTAATTAAACAATATTCATCTCAATAAAAAAAATGAATAAGGAAATTAATTCTTTCCAGTTACTTTTTGGATATTCCTTGCATGTATGACCATAAATGAGCTTGACTATGACCTGTATATGTGTTGGATGTTTTCATTTAACATATTTTATGGAGTTTCAGTTTTTTAATATTAAACTAAATGATGATCTCTTATCCATCCCTCCCTGCATTATTATGTTTCACTTGTATGTCCAGGGATATTTATGAAATCCCCTTTTAACCAACCCATTGGTTCCCCTAACCAGCATATGGGTCATAAATACATCTAATTAATAGAGTATCCCAAGGCCCATAGAGATGGTTTCTGATAAAACCTTTTTAATTATAGCTTAGGTGATACCTATTTGGGAAAGTGTAATGGTGTTACTTATTTCATGACTAGTGATATGAGTTATTTCCCAAAGGTCAAAGGTTGATTTAATCTCCGTTCATTAAATCAACTGTTTGATAAAATATACTGAATATATCATCTAATAAATTAGTTATTTCTATCAATTAAATTATTTATTTTATGGATCCAATGTCTTGATCAATTAAATAAATGAATTAATGTGATAAGACGAAAACTAAATAAATAAATTTTATGTAAATGTTTTATCAAACATGGTTAATTAATTAAGTATAATCCACTTAATATTAAAAATTTATAAAAAAAGTAAAAAAAATATAAACATTGTTAATAAAAAATTAAAAAAAATTCCCAATTAAATATTAATTGATACTTTTCCATACATTACTTTATTGGGAATGAAACTCAATAGAACTAAGTGTTTGACCAAACCTTGTTGGGAAACATAATTTTATAACTAGAGTTCTTATAAAGGTTTTGGGTTTATATAATAATTTTACATCAATAGTAGTATACCTTTCAAGATGTGGTGTAATTTGTAGGCAAGTTTTTAAGAAATCCAAGTTATTATTTCTAGATAGTGGAGTACAATCATTGGATCAAGGAGCTATAAGCCCATGGTAGGAAATGACCTAACTAACTAAATAGCTTAAAGTAACTTGACCAACCCTTGTTGGGGTATGTGAAGGGGAATATGGATCCTTTCCACTATAATTTCATAGAAACTATACATTAAAAGTTCAATAGTGAGGCCTATTGGAACATGATAAAATTGTGTGACATTTAATAAAATCTATTTATTTTTTTATATCTCACAGAATTTGTAATCAATCAAAGTACTAAGTCTTGACTTTTAATTTTAGAATAAAATGGAAATCTGGTTAACCACATTATCACTACAATCAATATTGGATAAAGGCAACATCTTAACTGCCAGTAACTTTCAAGAATGGTAATGACACCTTTGGATTGTTCTATGCCATGAATGGAAATATTAAGTGATAGAATCCTAATTTCTTGATCTTCCTACTAAATAAGTGAGTGATTAAGTGTTCCTAATCTTTGTGAAACATTTTATCTATTTGGATGAAGTTTAATTTTTGATTCTTTATTATATGTCTAGTGAACTCATGAAGTATCCAAAAAACATGGATGCATATAGGATTCTTGAGCACCACCATAGTATTTAATAGGAGAGATCTAGATAGGAATAGTTCTATATTTACATGGTTCTATTTCAAAGCAATATTGGATAATTTTATGCAGCTGGTCCACACAGAGTCATGATCATTGGTTACATTGAGCACTTAGAGGTTCTAGGTTTTAAAATCCCTGAATATATTAGCACTGATCTCATTCTAGAATCACTCACTCATAGATTTTCTATATTTAATGTAAATTTTAATATGAACAACATTGAGAAGTATTTTCTAGATATTATTACACTTATTTAACAAGTAGGTAAGGATATGGAGCATGAAAAACTATCCATATTTATTGTGAAAGAATGGAAAGGTAAAGCAATGATATTTAATACCAAAACATCTTCATGACCTTCTAATAAGATGAAGATCAAGGTGAAAGAAAGGGAAAAATATGTTGTATATTTTTCATCTTCTAAGAAGGGACACTAGGAGAAAAAATTCATAGATCCAAAGAAGTAAGGGGATGATTTAGGTGTGTTTTTTATGCAGTGAAATTTATCTATTTCAAGAATTTGGGTTTCAGATACATCTTTTGGTGATCACATATGTATTTTAATATAGGAATGGATTAGATTCGTAAATATTGACCTAGGGAATGTGGATCTTTGAGAATCCAACCCTGCTAGATGTAGTGTATTCATAATCAGGGGATACCATCTCACATTGCTGACCTGAATGATCTTTTTTTGATGGGTTCTTATTATGTACCATTTTTTACCAAATACATTATTTTTATATCTAAACTTGGTACTTAAAGATTTATTTTCAAATTTATGAATAAATGATTCTTATTTTTCAAAGATTTAATTTTTTATGGTAAGTCACATTTAAATAATGGTCAGTATGTGTTGGATTACACAAACCAATTAATGGAAATCAATAACAATGTTACATCAAATGTCTCATACCACAACCACATTTGGCATCACTGGATTGGTCATGTAAATGAAAATTACTTGACTAAATTACATCAATATAGACATTTAAATTCTTTTGAACTGAAACCACTTGGTGTATATCACATATATTTATAATAAAAAATGACCAAAGCCCCATTTGGCGGGAATGGTTAAAGGGATAAATAGCTACATGAATTAGTTTATACCGATGTGTGTGTAACATTAATTTTGAATCAATAGGTGGGTGATCATAATTAATGACTTTTTAATGATTTTAGAGATATGAAAGAGTCTATTTAATGTTTTATAAGTCTGATTATTTTTGATAAATTCATGGAATATAATAATGAAGTAGAGAATGAACTTAGTAAAAAGATTAATAAACTCCACTGAGATCATGGTGAAGAATATCTTAATCAATACATCATTGATTACTTATAGGATTTTTGGATCCTACCCCAACTCAATCCTCTTTACAAGCCTTAGTGGAATGGTTTAAGTGAAAGGAGGAACCATACCTTATTGGATATGGTGAGATCAATGATTAGTCACACACATATTCCAATATCCTTTTAAGTATATTAATCAGAAATAGAATCACATATACTAGACTATGTACCATCTAAATTGAGAAATAGTATTCTATACAAATTATGGAGTGGAAAAAACCAGGTTATCAAATTTACATGTGTGAGGAAGCGAAACATTTTTAAGGCCTTTTTAGGTAACAAAATTGGGCCCTAAGGTTTAACGTGCACTTTTAAAGGATACCCTGAGGAAACAAAGAGATATTACCTATACTACCCCTCATAAAGAAATCATATAGTGGTGAGACACACCATATTATTTAATAATAAGAACATCTCTAAAAGTGATAGTGGGAGTGATATAGGATTCAATGATGCCAATGCTCACGGAACACAAGAGTTGGTGTAGAAATAGATTCCAAAAGGCCCCATAGAAGAAAAAATTGTTCCAGAGACACAAGTACTACATAGGTGTATAGTTGAGGTTATAGAACCAAAACACTATAGTTTTATAGTCATTGTGAAAAGTTATTAATTATTTTTTGACCATAATGAACATCTATTCTATAAGGAAGAAGTAAGTGGAACAAGTGTTTCTAAGTGGAAACAAGCCATGAATTATGAAATGGATTTCAAGAACCAAAATCATGTTTTTAATTGGGTAGAAACTCTAGTAGATGTAAATCACATTGACTAAAAATGGGTATTCAAGAAGAAACTGGACATCGAAGGACAAGTAAGTACCTATAAGGCACATCTAGTTACATAAGGGTTTAAAAAGAGTCAAGTAATTGACTATGATGAAACCTTTTAACCAGTTTAAATGATGAAATCCATATATTTCTACTTGTCATTACTACCATCCAAGATTATGAGATTTGGAAAATCGATTTAAAAATATATTTCCATGAAACGAACCTTCAAAAAGATATCAATATGACCCAACCTGAAGGGTTTGTGACCCCAATGAATTCCAATGAGGTATTCAAGTTGAAAAGATCCATTTATGGATTAATGAAAGCATATAGGTCATGGAACAATCATTTTTATGAGTCTAGATCATAATTTTGTTTCATAATGAACGAATGTTATTTCTATGACTATAAATGGTTTAGTGGGATTACATTAATTTTCCTGATCATATAAGTTGATGACATATTACTTATTGGAACCAAAATACCAGTCTTACATTATTTTTAAGGAATGGTTGAATAAGTTCTTATCTATAAAGGATCGTGGTGAAAAAACATATATTCTTGGGATCAAGATCCATTGTGATAGATCTGCGAGGTTTCTCATCCAAATTTAATCTATATGCATTGAAAAGATAAAAAATAGATTTTGTATTGAGTAATCCAAGAGGGTAATTTTCTAGTGTAACATGGAATTAAACATTCTAAAAAAATGTTCCCTCAGACACATGAGGAAAGTAAAATAATGGAAAGTATTTCATATACATCATTAATTGGGTTAGTAATGTATGTTATGCTATGTACCATGCTAGATGTTTCTTGCACATTGAGTACAATAGGAAAATATCAAGCTAATCCAGGTGACCACTATTGGATGGCAGCCAAGACTGTCCTTAAATATCTAAGGCATACTAAGGATATGTTCCTAGTCTATGGAGGAGATGAGGAACCAGTAATCAATATATATGAAGATGTTTGTTCTAAAAATTATTAAGATGATATAAAGTCATAAATGATGATGAGGAGGATAAACCAGAGATTTTCAATAAAACTAAATGTAATTCAAAACATCATTATTAGGATTCAGAAGAGTCATGTGATAAGGAAATTTCAGCTGGGAAAGAAATATTGAAATTTCCTACCTTACAAAAAGATGTTGAATCTGAAAAAATTATTGGGAATCAAAGGGCCCCAATCCAGACAAGAATAAAGCTGATATTAGATAATTAGACACCAATTATCTCAAAATATAAACCAAAATCAGTTTAAGAATCTATTCAACACAAACAATGGGTGGATTCTATGAATGAATAGTTAGATTAGATTGAGAATAATGAAACATGGGTACTTGTTTCACGACCAGCAAATAAAAATGTTATTGGAACCAAGTGGTTTTAATGAAACAAGTTTAATAAAAATGGAGAAGTTCCAAGAAAAAAAGCCATACTTGTTTGTTAAGGCTATGTACAGGTGGAAGGTGTGTATTTTGAAGAAAATTTTTCCCTGGTTGAAACATTAGAAACTATTATAATGTTTATTTTATTGGACACACATCATAATTACAAATCTTATCAGATGGATGTAAAGTCAACTTTCTTAAATGGTGATACAGAGGAAGATGAACTACTAGAAATTTAGGCTATATCAACAGACCTATACCCATGGTTTTATAGGCCACG
Source organism: Viscum album (assembly GCA_963277665.1). Lineage (NCBI taxonomy): Eukaryota > Viridiplantae > Streptophyta > Magnoliopsida > Santalales > Viscaceae > Viscum > Viscum album. The sequence continues at coordinate 1,550,163,679 of OY728141.1, forward strand.
ACTATAGCATGTTTATAACTACAGTTTAATTAAAAAATCATGGATAAAATATTCCATCCATTTTTTTTCAAAACCCATCGGGATCCTCCTCCTTTCTCCCCCGATATGCGACCCTCCGCACCATCATCCTCCATCCTCCCCCAATCCGCGACCCTCTGACCTCAACTTATCTCTCACGACAAAGCCCTCCTCTTCCATCCTCCCATAATCCTCAACCCTCCACCATCAGCCTCTCTCAAAAAGGTGCCCTCCTCCTCCATCTGCCTCTGATCTGCAACCCTCCACCCTCAACCTATCTAACGGTTGCATCCTCTTCCTGGATACCCTCTGTGAGTGAACCTCCAACCTCGATGGTTCCCATCGCAACCTCTCTCACCATTTCTTGGAATTTCATTATAAATCCATAACATGGTAGATTTTATGTATTTCAAGGAATCAAGTTGATTTAGATCGTTCAATCCATAAATATTAGACAGACATGCTCATATAACTATGTGGTAGGTGGTCCCTAAGTTTCTTCTTCAATTTATATGAGTTGTTTCAGATTTATGATGTTTGAGTCTTGAAAAGAATGTGAAAATGGATTGAGATGAAACTAGATTGCATTTATTCATGTTTAAGGAGTGAAATATGATTTTTAGTGTTGTGAGAGGTGTTTTGGGTGATGTGTTTTACTGAATGTCCATCTATTACAATGTACATAATGTAAAGAATTATGAAATTATGAATTGATTACTCTAGAGGGGGTTCCTTAGATATGTTTGACTTAGTAGTCCTTGTTAGGTTCCCTTGAGTTCCCCTTGATGATGGGTAACTCTTATATGTGATAGGTTAACATGGGTCTTTCCTCAGGGTAGGATTTTGTTTATGATCGATCAGTCGATCAATCAATTTTTTGTATGTTGTTCCAAATTATGGTTTCCTTATATTTGGTGCTTTAATTTTTTTTTGTACAAAATTACATTTATTGATTTTTTTTGATTCCAAAACCGATTTTGGGGGCTTATTTGTAAAGTATTTTGAATCTCATGCATAATGTTTTCAAGAGTAGTATGGTTTAAAAAGAAATTGGGAAATGATTTAAAATGAAAATACATTTCATGAAGTGTTTTAATTTAAAATGTTTTCAATGATTAACTTGAAAATGGGACTCGTGGATGGTTTGGATTAAAAAAATAGGTTTTATGATTTTTTTTGACTTTCATATGATGCTTTGAAAGTGTTTGATTACATTACATAATTTGGGAAATTATTAAAAATGAAATGGGATTTTAGGAATTTTTTGTCTTAGGATTAAATTCATGAGGTGTTTTTAAAATAGGGGATAACTTTATGTTTTTTGAGTGTGTTTTTTTTAAAATAAGTTCAAGATTATCAAATCTAGTGTTAATATTTTTTAAAATTCTATACATGGGAAGTTGTAATTTTACCCTATGAAATGGATTTTGTATTTTTTTAAGTAAGTGAAATTATTTTCAATGTTCTTTTCTTTTTGAAATGAGTTGTTATGATTCTTTAAAAATGTTGGGATTTTTAAAAAAGATATCCTAACAGTTTGATATTATTTAAGTGATTCTAGTTAATCCCATTGTTTTAAACAAGATTGATGTTTTTGGAGGTATAAATCAAATATGGTTTAGAACCATAGCTTTTGATATTTAAATTAATTCTCCCATAAATGTATTAGTAGAAAGTATAGAGTGTATCTCTTTGGGTGACCATGAGGATTATTCTTCTCATCATTGGGTGTAGCTATTCTTGTTATAAACCATGACCTGACATTAAATGAAGTGGTAATGTTGAACCATTTCCTATTTTTGGATTTATTGAATCATTGTCCTCTGTTTCATGGAGATTGAGATTTAATGTATATAAATGATTAGTTTGAATCTAACTGGACATATTGGAATGTTATTGCCTAACCCTTGTATTTTTTTATGGTTATCAAGATTTGATTGATCAACTGTGTTAGGTATTATTACGGTCTTAACATTAGATATAACCTCAGGGGGGGTTAGGGTATGCTAGTCAAAACCAATTTAAACACATATACTTAAATATCTCATCACCTTATTTAGATCTCGACCTCTTAAACTTAAAAGTCACTCTTTTTTATCTTCTGATTAAATTGATCTAATTAACTATTCACTTGGCCCCTTATTAAAATATAATAATTATGTTTTCTCAACTCAATTTTGGTATGCATGAAGTGTCCCATGTTGTTCGAGGATGCCTAAGGGAATACATCTCAAAAACAATATATCAAAAGTGGGGGTGGATTGTGACACATAAATGATATGTTAAGAATCTTTATATATTTTACATATCATTGGATCATGTTTAAGAAATAATTTTGGTGAGTTATAGGTTCTTGAGTAGATAGAAATAGATGGTGGGAAATGATAGGGGAGGGGTGCAAGGGGGTGTGTAGGGGAGGGGTGGGGATGGGGGTGTTCGGGGGGGGGGGGGGGGGGGGTGCTAGGGGCAGGGGGATCTAGGGGCATGCAGAGTGATGGGGAAGGGGGGGTGTAGGGTGAGGGGGTGCAAGGGGTAGGGGGTCCTTGGGGGGTGGTGCTGGGGAGGGGGGAATGGGGTGTGTGCAGGGTGAGGGGGGTGTGTAGTGGGGAGGAGGTAGGGGAGGGGGTGTAGGGTGAGGGGTGTGAAGGGGGAGGGGGTGTGTAGTGGGGAGAGGGCAGTGGGGGTGATAGGGGAAGTGGGAGGGGTGCAAGGTGGGGAGGGGGTGTGTTAGGGGAAGGGGATTGGCGGGGGGAAGGGGAGGGGAGTGTGTAGTGTGAGAGGGGAGGGGTGTGCAGGGGACAAGTGTGTGCAGTGGGGAGGGGGAAATTGGGGGTGTAAGGGGCAGGGGATGGGTGTATGGTGGGTAGGGGGTGTGTTAGGGGTCGGGGTGAAAGGGGGTGGGGGTGGGGCACGAGGGTGATGGTTTTGGGGTAGGGGGTGAAGGATATTCTTGATAAAAAACATCATGAGTTTTTAAGAATAATATATATGATGTTGATTTGATGCTTGGGTTATTCATCATAGCTTAAATCATTGTGATTTGAGTTGAATGGGTGATGATTGAAAAATGATGAGATTTATTAATGATCATGTTTCTTTGTATTGGGATGTACATATCAATTTGAATATTATTTTTTCATTTTTGGTTATGGATTCCTGTATCATTTATCAAGTATAGTTGACACACTGATCACATATATATAAGAACTCTTTATATCTCATTTCATTTCCCACTATTTTCTTATAGGTGGATTCTTATGCTGAGGCCGGTTCTATCCACCACCATCAAAGACAGTGAGTTCAACATCATATTTTTATAAGTTTTATTATGTTTTTATTCTTTGGCCCAATTTTAATTATAGTTTTTTGGATTTTTGTCTTCCTTATATTTTTTTAGTGCGTTTTGGGTTTCGTTGAGGTGGATTCGAGTCACTGTTGATAAAGGCTTACATGTGTATTGTAATGATCCAATGTTTTATAATTGGAAATTAATTTCTTATAATTATTTCATATAATCACATGAAATTACAACATAATGAACTACAAAGTTCTATGATACCTTTAAACATAAGTTTGTCATTTTTGTGTTTTGAATTTCTAAAATTTGACATACACAGTTGCGATCAGTAAGTTATTTGGAGTCTAATATGACCAACATAATTTTTTGTGAATAGTAACCTACCCCTATGAATAGTAACATACCCTTATTAATAGTGATATACCTTAATGAATAGTAACCTTACCTATGATATTATATAAATAATATTCTAGTAAAAGTACAATATACCTATATCTTGGAATAAGAAAATAAATGTTTTAAAATTGTTTTTTGAGTAAATTTGGATTTTAATTAAATATTAAATGAATCATTTTTAGAAAATTATTTTTTTAAACTAGACTTCGTTTTTTGATTATACACGTCAAAAAATGGTTAGGGTGAATTTTTGGGATTTTTCTAAAATACCTGAATTTTTTTATGAATAGTAAAATATGATAATTCACAATAAATGCTAAAACATAAATTTTTTCATCATTATTGAGTCATGGATGATGTAAATGGCCATTGGTTAGAAATTACAAGCATTTATTACAATTATTGGTCATGGAATCATCACTATTTCTAGTCTTGGAGGAAATTTGGAAACTAATGATTAAAAAATTATGAAAACCCTCTTCCCCTACACTATAAACCTCCCCCGCCCTCACTCCCTCTTCTCTCCAATCCTATCAAGCCTTGTGAATTTACAATATTCTAACCAAATCTCCTCCCAATATCCTTCCCCAAATCCAATATCCCTTTGTCTCTTCAAAATACCAAATCATATCCTCTTAAGAGGCTCTCAAAGGAGTTAAACTCAAGAGGTAAATTCATATTTCCAATTCTTTTATTTCTTTTATGTTCTTTTCTTTTCTTATTTATTTCTCACCTAACATTACCCAAATGTTATGATAACATTGGTTACCCACATTTACTTGAATTATATTATGTTAATGGGATAATTCATTATCTTACCTCCTTTCCCCATCTATTATTTGAAAGAAATGAAAATATCGTTTGAGATGTGTTAATTTAGCACATTCAAGGACAACAGTTTATCAAATTCTACTATCATATTTAATTTTTCTCATGAAAATATTTGTGTTATGGTTGAACCAGATTATTATATATGTAATATATCCTATTTAATGTTCTTTAATCCTTTTTTTACAAATGGTATTATGTTATAAAGAAAAACATGTCCATTGTAATCAAACCCATTGATTAACCAAAATAGTTATCACTAAGGTTTTATATAATAATTTATCTTCATTCACAATAACCAAATGAATTATTATAACCATGTAATCTCTTTTATGTTCACTAATAACATAAAACATCAATTTTGGAATACCACTTTCATTATACATGTTTATTCGAACATGAACCGATCATTAAAAACCAAGCAAGCCAATATACACAAACAATGAAATTGAACCTTATAACCAATCAAAAAGTTCTTGAATGAACTAAAAAAGGTTGTAATAAATCAATTAGATATAGAAGAGGTTAATTAATTATTAATTAAAAAACTTAATTTTTTTATTCAGGTCATTAATAACAAGTGGGGAACACCACCAGACTTAAGGTAAAGGATCCTCTCCATTTCACTCTTAATCAATATTTTTCTCTATGTTATTCCTTTTCAAGTGTAATCCAAAATGAGGGGTATGATTTAGAACCTACCAATTACTTAAATCATGATTTATAAGTTATGAGAAACCCCTTTTATCTCTAATAAATCCCTCTTAGGTACACCTAATACCATGCCGATAATCCGTAACGAATTCTACCCGAACCTCCTTTATTCTTTCGGGTTGCCTTATCTTTCTTTATAGAAAAATGGATTTATCTTGTCTATTTATGTGAATCATATAAATTATTTCTAGTTTTAAAAAATTAATTTATAATTACCCTTAAATCACTCTATTTTTAGGATATATATGTTTTTAAAAGATTCCATCCTTAGTACTTTCCGAAAAGTAAACATGTTTTAAGGGAACTTCACAAATTCTTACCCAATTTCATGTGAATTATATAGTCTATTTTAAGCCACCATTGTCTTTATAAAGTCATAATTTTGATTTTTAAAACCTTATTGGTTCATTTATAGCTTTACATAAAATATTTCCCCCATTTCTATTTTAAAATCACTTTAGTATTTTCCTTAAAACAAGACAAAAATGTTTTGAAGCTAAAATTTATCAAATACATTTATTATATGTTGTAACTTATATTTGAAATCACTTAACATGATATATTCCTATTTTACCTTATGAATTTCCATATATTTTCTAATTCCATTCTTCATAGACACTTTCATGATACGCCCATTGTTTATGCTTTATGTCATGGTTGTGGTACACAATTGTTTCCATGGGTAACCCTTATGTTTGAGTATGATTGTTTAAGTATGATTATTTACGTGGAAAAAATATTCATGAAATGTATGATGGGTTTTCCCAGAATGTGCTCCAATACATTGGGTAAAGTCAAGTATAATGAGATGTTATGTGCAATGGTCTTGGTATTTAGACTTGGCTTGTGCTACTATGGGAAACGGGGTTGACATTTAGCCTTGACCTGTACTACTAGGGTAAATGGGATTGGCGGTTAGCCTTGAGTCATACTAAATACATGTTTTATGTTTCTTCCTCATTTCTATGATTCCATTTTTATATGATCCCATGTTTATTTGTTATGATTGCCTATGTAATAAGCTTTTGATATCATTATTTCATGCCTCCCGACTCATGTGATTAAGCTTTATTCTTATGTTCATTACTTTACTGGTCTTTTTAGCTCATCCATTTGTTCATGTGTTCCCAAGGGTACCCTATACAGATGTAAGGGCTCAAAGGAAGTTAGGAGCTCTTTATGGATATTAAATAAAGAAGTTTTTTAGCCCCATGTTTCATGTTTTATATACCCAGTCTTCAAAGATGCTAGAATTCATGATCCTTGGCTTGTACTCTGATGTATAATTATGATTAAAATCATGTAATGTTATATGTAAGAGTATAGGGTCGAAATAGTTGGTATCAGATGATGGTTTAGTTATTTTTGGAGATTTGGAATAGAGCACCTTAGTGAGAACCTTAAGGATGATACGAAGTATGAGAAAACATCTCTAAATCTTAGTAAGTATAGAGTAAGTGGTTTATTCTAAAATTACATCCCCATATGGATAAAAATAGGTATAGGTGGCTCTAGTACCAATTTGCATAGGCGTGAAAAATCCGACAAGGAGTTTTGGGCTTGACCCAGGATATCCTGGTACACAACAACATGCCTTGCTGCACTCTTTATTTTGACACTCTCGGGAGATATGATTTGGTAAATTCATGAGCTTAGTAAAAACCTATATTAAGAGAATAAAAATAATCCCTTAAGAATATAATTTAAGAAATAGATCAAGGATAACCTACATTGAAACATAGGGAATTATAAGTTAGGATATACTTCCCCTTTACAAGTTTATCCTTTTATATTAAAAGTTTCATTTTTATGTTCAATATGTAAGTATTCAAGAACTCTAATTGTAAATTATTTTTCTTAATTAATGGAGGGAAAGAGAATAAAATGTTCCAAAAACCAATGTGATAGGAAATGTGAAAATTTCTCTAATGATATCCCTGATATGATGGGAGAGGTATCTCAAAACCTCATGACAGTACCTACTCAGTTGGATCAAGTTATGAATAATAACATGAATCATGTGGAATTCCCTCCTACTCCAAGGAATGATAATTTTGTTGTAGAATTATTCATCAGAAAAGGCCTCCCATGTTTAGCAGATCTTCTGATCCCCTCCTCAAGGAACAATGGATTAACTCCATTGTAAATAAATTCTTCATCCTCCAGTGCTTAGAAGAAGAGAAATTCATACTACCAGTTTATCATTTTGATTGGGAAGTTAATCAGTGGTGAAAATCGATCAAGAATACAAATTCCCATGAGGAAATTGATTCCATGGATTGGGAGGAATTCAAGAGGACGTTTTTCAAAAAATATTTTCCTTGAGCCCTCTGTCTAAAGATGGAAAGAGAGTTCCTTGGACTCAAGCAGAAGGAAAATGATTCCATCAGGGCATATGAAGAAAAATTTACAAGGCATGCAAGGTAGCCTCTGGCTTTGTCTTGAAAAACAAAAGTTAGGTTGATCACTTATTTAGCAGACTAAATCTAGGTCTAAGAAAAGTGTTGATGATTTAAGAATTTGAATGTTTTGAGGATATATTCCATTGTTACCTCAATGTTGAAATGAATATTGGAGACTCTCAGTAATCTCATGGGACTGGTGACAAGAAGTGATAAATGGAGAACAACATGGGTGGTTCAACACACAAATCCCATGATAGAAAGAAGCCGGAATATCCCACTTGTAAAAGTTATGGGAATAAGAATATGGGAACTATATAAAGGGAACCAAGAATTGCTTCAAATTTGGAATGTTTGGTCATCCAGCTTAAAACTGCCAAAGGGATATGAAAAATTCCACTAATATGGAAAAAGAATGGAAGGTTTAGATCAATGCTTAGATAGTGGATCATTGTTACAATAGAAAAGAGCATGGGTATTATGAAAATAATTTCCCAATGGTAAGGGCTGTTAGAGGAAATCAACAACAACCTCCAAGGAAATAAGGAAGGGAATATGGTATCACTACTGCTGAGGTGGAGCCAGACAATGATATGGTTACATGTACAATAGTTATTCATTAAATAATAGTGAATGTACTATTTGTTTCTAGTTTTACGTAATCATTCATATCTTTCATGTTTAGTAGAACTATTCAAACACCACCTCAAAATTTAGAGGAATAATTATCTATTAGAACAATGAGTTGGGAAATTATTTAGTCCATGGTTTATAAATTAACCTTGGTTAACATTTTTGGATTGAAACTCTCATGAAATCTCATCATACTTTCTTTAGTGGAGTTCGACACAATCTTGGACATGGATTGGCTATCTTTATACAAAACCAACATCAAATTTTTGGAAAGGGAGATCACTCTTCACATCCCAAAGCATCCTTCAATTCTTTACATGTTTAAGGAATAAGAAGAATATCCTTTAAAATCATCATATCATGTGTGGATATTGTTTCCTTATGATCAAATAGATATAGCTCAAATGATTGAGAGGAAGAAGATAATCATGCTTGAATACATGCCCATTATGTGTGATTACACTGATGTAGTCCCTGAAGAATTTCCTAGTCTTCCTCCTGACTGAGAGGTTGAGATCTCAATTGAACATAACCCTGGATCTCTTCCTATCTCAAAGACACCTTACAGAATGTCCACTGTAGAGATGAAAGAGCTGAAGAACCAGTTACAACAGAATCTAGAGAAGGGTTTTATACGCCCAAGAGATTCACCATGGGGTGCGCCAGTTTACTTCATCAAGAATAAGTATGGATCAATAATCCTTTTAATTTATTATCCTGAGATTAATAAATTCACAATAAAGAACAAGTATCCCCTTCCATGGATAGATGACTTAATTGATTAACTTCATGGGTCCTGTTATTTCTCTAAGGTGGAACTTCAGTCGGGATATCACCAATCAAAGATGAATAAGGAAGATATTCTTAAGAATACATTTCAAATGAGGTATTGACATTATGAGTTTATAGTTATTCCCTTAAGTCTCACTAATTCTCCAAAAAAAATTCATGGATATAATTAAATGAGTCCTTAGATATTACCTCAAAAAATTTGTGGTAGTCTTTATTGACTATATTCTGATTTACTCCAAGAGTAAGGAGGAATATGAGGAGTATTTGAATATTATGTTAAATACATTGTGAAGGGAAAATATATATGAAAGGTACAATAAATGTGAGTTCTATATGGTTTAATTATCATTCTGGGGGCATGTTATCACCAGCAAAGGGATATCTATGGACCGTTCCAAGACAAAGACAATTGAAGAGTGGCCTAGGCCAAATTATGTAAAGGAGGTCTACAACATTCTAGGTATAGTTGGGTATTATAGATGATTTGTGAAGAAATTTTCATGATTTTCAAACCCAATGACCAAGCTGGCATGAAAGGGAGTCAAGTTTTTCTGGACTCTAGAATGTGAAGAGCGTTTCAAGGAGTTGAAAAAGAGGCTTATCACTACGCCAGTACTCAGACTCCCTACAAGTGGAGAACTCTTTGTGGGGTACAGTGATGCTTCAATGAAGGGATTAGGCTATGTGCTGATTCAAAGTGATAAAATGATAGCCTACATGTCAAGGAAGCTGAAAATCCATGATAAAAACTATTCCACTCTTGGAGTTAGCAGTTGTGATATTTGTGTTGAAAATGTGGAGGCATTATCTCTATGGGAAAAAGTTTGAGATATATATCGAAAACCACAAAAAATAGATTAATATATGAAAAAAAATATGGATAGAGATCCTCAAGGATTATGGCTACTGAATTCACTACCATCCTAGTAAGAAAAATAAGGTTGCAAATGCTCTATGTAGAAAAGATCCTACGTATTTATCAATGATGAGAATTGAAAAGGATCTTATATTATTATATTTTAAAAGGATGGGAATGAGAATAATTAAGAGATGAACATAATCAATAATTTCTCAAATTATTTCTCAACCATCCCTCATTAAATAAAATAAAGTATGCTCAATGAAAAGAGTGTAAATTCCGAAAAGGGTGAATGCTGTTAAAAATGGAAAATCCTTTGGGTTCTTTATTGATGAAGAAGGACTTGTAAGATTTTGGTGACGATTATGTGTACCATCTGATCTAGAGATAAAGAAGGATCTTTTGAATGAAACACATACCTTGAACTTCTCTGTTCACCCAAGGATCACAAATATGTATCGAGATCTCCAAGAAAACTTTTGGTGGGACAATATGAAAAGGGAGATTGGTGAATATACATCAATGTCACGAACCGGATCTGGTCGCCACCATTAACGACACCAAACCCGGACTGTGGAAAGGCCCTAAGGGCGTTCCCTATCCCCACGGGCTGGAACAAGTGCCCAGATATCAAAAAAATTTGGTTTGGGAACGATTTACCTGAGTATGAAAGAAAAAATAATATAAAAAAACAATCAATTATTAGATTCTGAAATTTTCATGCTAAACAATTATTAACAATTCCAGATTTGAATACATATGTTTAAAGATACTATAAGTAGTCTAAAAAAATAATGAAAACATAAAGACATCCCTGTGGACTCCACACGACAAGGGGATCATCACCCGCAAGCCGTCTCCGTAACTCCGCCCCAACGATGGGGACTAACATCCCGAACCGCCATCACCCTTAGCATTACCTTTACCCGAGTCAAGCATAAGCAAGTCTACTTACACCCAACAGTTATAAGTAGGGTGTGAGCCTAATCCCAATAGGATACCACCATATGATTTCAAAGATCATGCAATACAATGTGAACAAAATAAGCAATTTTAATACACAAGGTGAAACAATGTTAAAATTCAATGAAATGAAACTTTCAAATGAAAATAGTTTTCAATCTGAGAATTTAAGAATGTTATCACATTAAATAGACATGTGAGATACTGTAACTTACTACCAAAAACACCCCACCAAAAGGGTAAATACCACAAATCCAATGAGCATCAAAATCGGGAACACCCCTAAGCACTAGGTTGTCTCGGGCCCTATGTACCTCATACCTCGGTGTAGAGTAACCATAGAAAAATCCATTCTCGTGCATGAGCCACTAGTAGGGAACATACCCATAACCTAGTGGTCCTCAATAATCATCCAAATAGTTTAGTTAGAGTTGTCGTTATCCAGATGCTAAGTGGAACATGGACAAAACCCATCTGATCCACTAGTTGTACTAGTACAAATCTGCCCCACCTAGGTACCCAGGCTTCCCCTTTTTGTGCTCAGACAATTTCAGAAAACAACACACATAATTTTGCATATAAAATATCACTACTAGTCACAAACAAATTGTACAGTATCTACACACATTTTATACCATTTAAAACACACAATAAAATTATTTTATTTTCAATAAAACAACCTCTCAAAAGATCACATTGTTTTGCACTCAAATCTCTTTAAGATATCCACTTTGCACACTATTTTAACACTTGTAAGTCATAAAAACAAAATTTCATTTCAATAACCTTTAATGGAACCAACAATTCAGTTATAAGGCAACCAAGAATGAACCAATAAAATATTTGAATGAAAAACCTCGAATTTCACAAAATATTGGAACTTAAAATTCATTTGCATTATAAATGCAACTAAAACCAATTTTTACAGAAACATTAAAGTGAAATAAACATTAAGGTACCATTAAAACAGCAAGATAATTCACAAAAATCGTACACACAATGGAATCACCTACCAATGTAACAAAAACCCTTGAATCTCCGTGCGAAAATCAAATCGCACCCCCGCCACACCAAGAGAGAATTAGGTCAAACCTAAAACCACATAAATTGGCCAATAAAGCCCAAAGTTAAACCCTAGGTTTGAAAACCTAGTTTCTGGAAATTAGTAAACTCCATTATAACCGAAGAAACCCTAAGAACAATGAGTTAAACCCAAAGTAATTTGAAAGAGGAAAAAAGGGTTCATTTACTTGAAGTATCTTGAAGTAATCACTCCAAAACACCAGTAGATGAAATTTAAAAGATCCGAATTTTAGGGTTCGTTATAAAAATTTGTATTAGGTCATTTAGGAACTGGAATGGAGGAAAAATATTGAGAATTGAGAGAGTTATGAAAGAAAGACTTTACCTCTTCAAATCTGGGCGATTTGAGGAACTCTATAAAGTTCGGCACCAAAACGCGATTAACCAGAGCTCCAAAGAGGGGGTAGAGAGTTCTAACAGGCGCCTAGGTTCATTGGTCTTGGGTGAGACTTGGAATAACTGAAAAATCCCAAATATTTAATAAGTTATAACAAAATATAATTTTATTTTTGAAATAGGAATTGGGCTTTCGGGTAGGCCCAACCCCTTAGATAAAACCCCAAATAAACCCTGGTTATGGATTTTTAAAAGCTCCAAATTACCTTGGTGGTGTTAATAGGTTAGGGGAGGTCAATTAGAAATTTTAATGGATGAAAAATGTTGAAAAATGAAAAGTTATAAAAGATACAAAATTTATTTTTTAATCGGGAATTGGGCTCACGGTTTGGACCAATTCATGAATACTCATCTATTCCTCCCTAAAACCTAGGGAAACCCCCAAAACAAAGAAAGGATGTAAATTAAATGAAAAATACCTTTAAAATATGTCTTTTATGTGACAATACAAGTGCCTGGTATGTCAACAAGTTATGTTTGAGAGGAAAAAGTCTAAGGGGATGATGCAACCACAACCCATACTGGCAGGGAAGTGGGAGAACATTACCATGAACTTTTTCACTGGAAAACCAAGGACATCTAGAGGAAACAATGCTATATGGGTCATTGTGAATCATCTTATGAAGAAAACTCACTTTATATCAATCTTATAGGACTTATCATTGGATCAAATTACTTAGATTTACATTAAATAATTGGTAAGTATGCATGGAGTACCACTATCTGTTGTATCCCGTCATGATTCAAGATTCACCTCGTTGTTTTGGAAAAGTCTCCAATATCCTCTAAGCACTGAATTGAACTTCAGTATGGCCTATCATCCTCAATATGATGTCCAATATAAGAGAAATATTTAGAAACTAGAAGATATGTTGAGAGAATGTTATATGTAATCAAATGGAGGATGCAACCAACATCATTCTATGGTTGAATTCTCTTACAAAAATAGATTCCACTTGAGAAAAAAAATGGAACCATATGAATCCCTTTTGTGGGAGAAGGTGAAAAACACCGGTGTGTTGGGATGAATTTAGTGAGCGTAAGATACAAGGACCTAAAATGGTCGAAGAAATGGTGGAGAAGGAGAAAAATATTCAGCAACATATCAAGGTATCCCAAAGTCGACATAAGTGTTATAAAGATAATCATTGACAAGATCTTGAGTTAAAATTTAGAGAAATGGTATTTCTGTACATATCTCCATGGAAGAAGGTCATGATATTTGGGAATAAAGGAAAGCTAAGTCCTAGGTATATCAGCCCCTTCAAGATCCTTGATCAAGTTAGGGTTGTAGCCTATCGACTGGAACTTCCACATAACATGTCAAAAGTACATGATGTCTTCCATGTATTCCTCTGAAAGAAGTACATATGAGGCCCTACACATGTACTCTCTTCGGAGGTGGTACAGTTGGAGTATAATATTTCTTATGAGGAGAAGCTATTGAATATCTTGGATCATAGAGATAAAGTTCTATGTAACAAGACTACTCACCTGGTCAAATTACTATGGTGGAACCACAAGTACGAAGAGGCAACATGAGAACTGGAGGATGTAATGAAGAAAAAGTACTAGCACCTGTTTATGGATTATAATGTAAAATGAAATTTCAAGGGTGAAATTTCAAAAGGGTGGAATAATGTAATGACCCAATGTTTTATAAATGGAAATCCCTTTATTATAAATATTTCATATAATCACATGAAATTAGAACATAATGAACTAATAAGTTCTATGTGACCTTTAAACATAAGTTTTTCACTTCTGTGTTTGGAATTTCAAAAATTTTACATACACAGTTGTGATCAGTAATTTATTAAGAGTCTAACATGACCAACATAATTTTTGGTGAATAGTAACGTACCCTTATGAATAGTAGCATACCCTTATGAATATTGATATAACCTAATGAATAATAACCTTACCTATTATATTATATAAATAATATTCATGTAAATGTATGATTTACCTTTATCTTGGAATAAGAAAATAAATTTTTTAGAATTTTTTTTTGAGTAAATTGTGTTTTTAATTAAATAGTAAATTAATCATATTTAGAAATTATTTTTGAAAAATGGACTTATTTTTTGGATTATACACATTGAAAAATGGTTAGAGTGAATTTGGGTGATTTTTCTAAAATACCTGATTTTTTATGAATAGTAAAATACGATAATTCACAAGAAATGCTAAAACCTAAAATTCTGCATCATGCTTGAGTTCTGGATGATGTAAATGGCCATTGGTTCGAACTCAAATGCATTTATTACTATTATTGGTCATGGAATAATCATTATTTCTTGTCTTGATGGAAATTAATAAACTAATGCTTAAAAAAATTATGAAAACCCTCCTCTCCTCTACTATAAAACCCCCCTCACCACTCTTCACTCCACTCCTCTAAAGCCTTGTACCATGCCAATATTCAACCTAAATCTCCTCTTGAGATCCTTCCCCACATCCAACAACCCCTAGTCTCTTCAAAATACCAAAGCCTCTACTCTTAAGAGGCTCTCAAAGGAGTTAAACTCAAGAGGTAAATTCCTCTTTCCAATTCTTTTATTTATTTTAAGTTATTTTCATTTATTATTTCATTCCTTACCTCCCTTCACCCAAATGGTACGATAACTCCAGTAACATAAATGTACTGTAATGATATTATTCTAATGGGATAATTCATTATCTTCTCTCCTTTCCCCATCCTTTATTTAAAATAAATGAAAACACCGTTTGAGATGTGTTAATTTAGTACATTCAAGGACAACGATTTATCAATTTCTTTTATCATATTTAATTATGGTCATGAGAAAATTTGTGTTATAGTTGTACTAGATTATTATATATTTAATATAACCTATTTAATTTTTTAATACTTTTTTAACAAATGGTATTATGTTATAAAGAAAAGCATGTTCATTGTAATCCAACACACCGATTAACCAAAACAGTTATTACTAAGGTTTTATATAATAATTCATATTCACTCTCAATAACCAAATGAATTATTATAACCATGTAATATCCTGTATTTTCACTAATAAAATACAACTTAAATTCTGGACTACCACTTTCATTATACATGTTTATCTGAACATTAACCGATTATTAAAAACCAAGCAAGAAAACTGACACGAAAAATGAAATTGAACCTTATAACCAATCAAAAAGGTCTTGAATTAAATAAAAAAGTTATACTAAATCAATTAAATATAGAATAGGTTCTGTAATTATTAATTAATAAACCAAATTTTTTTATTTAGGTCATTAATAACAAGGGGATAACACCACAAGAATTAATGTTAGGGATCCTCTCCATTTCACTCTTAATCAAGATTGTTCTCTACATTATGCCTTTTCATGTGTAATACCAAATAATGGGGTATTATTTCTCACCTCCCCTTACTTACCTCATTATTAATAAGTGATTATAATCCCCTTTTCTCTCTAATTAATCCCTATTAGGTACACCTAATACCATGTCAATAATCTGTAACGAATTCTACTAGAACCTTCTTTGTTCTTTTGGGTTGCCTTATATTTATTTATATCAAAATGGAGATATCTTTTCTATTTATGTTCATATTCTAAATTATTTTTAGCTTTAAAAAATTT
The DNA here is from genome assembly GCA_963277665.1 of Viscum album. NCBI lineage: Eukaryota > Viridiplantae > Streptophyta > Magnoliopsida > Santalales > Viscaceae > Viscum > Viscum album. Next base: position 1,550,179,673 of record OY728141.1, read on the forward strand.
ATTTATTAATACCCTTTCGTCACTATATTTCGAGTATATAAATGTTTTTAAAATATTCCCTCTTTGTACTTTTCAATAAGTAAACCGATTTTAAGGGAACATCCCGAATTCTTACCCAATTTTAAATGAATTCCATAATCTATTATAAGACACCATTTCCTTTGAAAAATAATTATTTTTATTATGAAAACCTTCTTGGTTCACTTCTGGTTTTATATAAAATATTTTCCCCAATTATACTTTTAAATATCTTTAGTATTTTCCTTAAAACCTTAAAAATATAGTTTAATGATAAAATTTTTCAAATACATTAATTACATGTTGTCACTTATGTTTGAAATCACTTACCATGATATATTCTTATTTTAACTTATGAACTTCCATGTATGTTCTAATTTCTTTCTTCATGGACAATTTCATGATACACCCATTGGTTATGCTTTATGTCATGATTGTGGTACCCAGTTCTTTCCATGGGTAACCCTTATGTTTTAGTATGATTGATTATGTATGATTATTTTTGTGGAAAACATATTCATTAAATGTATGATGGGTGTGCCCAGATTGCGCTACAATTCATTGGGTAAAGTTAAGTCTCATGATATGCTTTGAGAAACTGTCTTGGAAGTTCCCCTTGGCTTGTGCTACTATGGGAAACGAGATTGGTGGTTAGCCTTGACCTGTACTACTATGGGAAATGGGATTGGTGGTTAGCCTTGAATCGTATTAGTGCCATGTTTTATATAATTTTTTCATTTCTATGATTCCATGTTTATATGATCCCATGTTTATTTATTACAATTCCTTATGTTTCATGCTTTTGATATCAATATGTCATGCCTCATAACTCATGTGCTTAAGATTTATTTTTATATTCATTCCATTACTATGACTTTTAGCTCATCCCATTGTTCATGTGTTCCCTAGGGAACCTTATGCAAATGTAAGAGCTCAAAGGAAGTTAGGAGCTCTTTATGGATATTAAATAAATAATTTTTTTAGCCCCACGTTTCTTGTTTAATGTACATAGTCTTCAAAGTTTCTAGACTTCATGATCATTGTCTTTCACTGTGATGTATAATTATTCTTAAAATCATGTAATGTTATATGTAAAAGGCTAGGGTTTTTATATGTATTTATAGTTAGTAATATACATATATAAGTTCCCCCTTTATATATATTCACTCATGGAAGTATGAATATATATATTGTGGCTTGGTGTGATTATATGTAGATATAAAAAATGCATATATGTGTAAGTGTAAAGGGGTATATGCAAGTAAAATCATATATCTAAGGACCCACTTTTACATATTTGGACATGAAAATATGTGCACAGGGGCTAGGTGTCCCTATATATATATGTGAAGTAGCATATGCATGCATGAAAAAAAAAGATTCAAGTTGTTGTCATCAGAAGAAAATGTGCCTTGAGGTTGATGTAGGTTCCCTCTATCTAAGCCTTTATTTTGAATTCTATAATTTCCTATGTTTTTTTGAAAATATGTTTCCATAATTTATTTATTGTTTTAGAAAAAGGTATTCTAATTGACACTAGTTTTTCAAGGAATAATAAAAATATATCCCTTGAACATATATATAGACCTTGTTTAAAGAGGTTAAAAAATTCTAGTAGTTTCTAGATAATAGAACAAGAGTTATATAAACCATAAATTGATCATACTTAGAGACATTCATGATCTCATTCAACTTCCCATTAAATTCATCATAAAAGACCGCTACTTAATTTTTGGATCTATTAGTTCCAATACCTATCTTCCTGAAATCTTCTCTAATATCATGGAACTCACCCATAATATTCATCTTTAAATATTTAATAAAGAATGATGTGAACCTATCACACTATAGGGAATGGATATGTAAGGATACATAATTCAATTTTGAGATAAATTGATAAACTCCACTCAAATAATCTAGAACAACTGAAGGTTCTGAGGTGGATGTTCTATAGTGTTGAAACCTTTTAATGAACTCAAACTCGGTTAATAAAAAACTTTATAAAGTGTGTAGGATTCCATTCATTTTAGTACAAAAAGACTTAACCTCATTAATAACATATTGAGACATGTCTAATTGCACAGTTGAAAGATTTTGGAACATGTACCTTTGAGATAAAACCTTAACACCAAGATCATTGAACTCAGACTTGGTAGTATAAATATGAGGTTAGTCTTAACTTGTGTTATCCAATGCTTATGAAGGAATTGAAAAAGGATGTCAGAAGGAGGAGTAGAAGATATAAGCATGGAGGAGGAGTAATCTTTATGGGAGTATGAACCCCTTGAATATCCAATGTAGGTAAGGGATAATGATAAATAGTTTTTATAATTTAAGAGGGGGAAATGGTATTTTTTTCCCAAATCCCCACTGCTTAAGTTTTATTCACGTGGTTAAAAAAATGTGTGCAAACCATGATAAATGGATATCCCCCCTATCTGCAGTAGGAAACATGGTTTTAGACCTAATATTGCATGGTTGTAGACAAACTGTGTAGACTTTTAGGTTCCCTGTCTGTAGGCACATTGTTTAAACAAACCATGTGTCATGGGTCACACAATTTCTACAAATCGTTCAGGCCAACCTTCATCCCACCTTTCTAGAACATCTAGCTCAGAACAAGTCTCGTACACTCTTTGGACCTTCCTTAGGATTTAGTATACCTTTACCATGATTAAAGGAAAGATTCAAAATTAAAATTTAATTATTTTTTCCTTTATTAAAAAGGTTGTTCATTACACATGTTATAATAGTAATGAAACTAAGGGAAAATATTGATATGAATATCACAATGAACATCCTCTATTTAAATATAAAACAAAAGTAAATACCAGAAACAGATAGGGAAGTTTCAACAATAAAACCCAGGTCTATCCTTAGAGCATACTCCCAAATCACTATCTAGGGACCCTACCTATATCTTTTGTATAACATGTAAAATTAATGTAAAACATGGTGTTCTTCAAATGCACTAAAGTGCGCTTAAACTGTGTTTTATATAATCTTATTTGGGAACCACCAAATTGTTTAACTAGATATACCACATTATGTTATATGTATATTCATATAAAATAAATAAAAACACAAAAATGGTTTCTTGCCATCTTATGATAATATGGTCAAAAAATACCTAACATTACTTAATTCATCCACTTTCACTTGGAAAAACCATCTCATAAAGAAACACTTCCCTCTTCCACATTTTTGAGGGAAAGAATTGATAACCAAGTTTGAACTAGAACCCTCTCACTCAAGGAGTGGTCCCATAACAAGTTATGATCTCATGTTTTATTTCGTACTTCCACCCTCCCACTCAATGTGAGGTATCATAACCTATCTTATAACACCTCCCACTTACTCAGAGTGACTTCACACAAACCCTATCAAATGGAAACCAACTCAATCTAGGTGAGGTATTATATGTTATCATATACCAAAAACATCTCACTCAAGGTGAGGTATTTCTTCTCACCTTATTATATCACCCCTCACATAGGTTGAGGTCCCATATCTCTTCTCATATCACCAATCTATTCTTTAGGACATGTCTCTTATCATTTAATGTACCACCCGTATCTCATTCAATAAAGGGACTACATGTATATAGTAAGGGAGTATGAAATACATAGAGAACACAACCATAAACCTAGCACATGGCTATCCAGTAATCCATACCTAGTTCCCCACTAGAGGATACCCCACTATAAAACTCATAATTAACTATTTTTCCATTTATTAGACTTGGTACCCAATGTACCTAGACATGGTAGTTCATGGGTCCTAAAATTATGTGTAATCGAATATAAACCCTCTAAATGATACTTGATTACCCCATGAACCACATGAAAACCTAAATAGGCATAAAAAATCTCCAAGAGACATCCCAACAGTCAGATTGTTTTTCTAAATACCACTTATTGAAACTCTATCTACTTGGAGACTAAAAATTCAATTTCTTTTGAATTCATTGACTCATAATGATACAGGTAATTATAAACTCCCCACTAAATGGATTGAGATACTTGGAAATTATTCATTATTATACATCAAATCAAGATTTATTAATTATAATGGAAAAAACTACTCATTCCAAATTCAAGATTGGATTCCTAGAAATCATCCATCATCTCGATCTAGGAAAATATGGGTTTTAAAAAAAACATCATGAATGATCCTTTATACACATATTTCATTAAGTGGTTGAAGTAGAATGAAATGTGGAGGGTGGAATGGGGATGCATTGGGTGGGTAGGGGGTGTGGGGTGGGTAGGGCGGTGGGCATGGGGATGCAGGGGGCATGGGGGGTGGGTGTGCTGGTGGGGGGTAGGGGGTCGGAGGTTTTTATGGGGGTAGGGGGAGGGGGAGTGCAGGTGGGGGGGGGGGGGGCAGAAGGCATGATGTGTGTTGGGGTCCATGGGAGGGGGTGTGCAGGTGGGGGAGGGGGGAAGTGGGTAGGGGGTGTGTTGGGTATGGGGTGGGGTGGGAGGGGGTGGGGGTGGGTAGGGGATGTGGAGGGGTGGGGGCATGGGGGGTGGGTGTGCAGGTGGGGAGGTAGGGGGTATGCTGGGAGAAGGGGAAGGGGGTGTGTAAGTGGGGGCATGGAGGTATTCTGGGGGAAGATGGAAGGGGGTGTGAATTGATACGTTGGACATGAAACCATTATTGGGTCCTCATGGATGATAAACCAAAAATTAACCCCTTAACACCATTTCCTTCAGTTTCACAAACCAATCATAAGATAAACACAAACACTAAACTATATACCTAGGACTCAGACAACATTGATACCCTTCTATCATGACCCAAACCACTAACACCCGACTTGGTTAAGTGATGAGTTGAGTGTTCCACCCTAATACATCCTCTCATTTCTACAAGAACCTTGTTTTTTTATGGATGAAGATGATTTGAATATGCAGGAAACCTATTTTTTTTTCTGGAATTCATAGTCTATTGAAGGGGGTGTCCAAGAGGGAGCGGGTAGGGTGAGGGGGTATGAAGGGAGGTTTGCAGGGGAAGGGGGGTGTCCAGGAGGGAGGGTGGGGGTGTATAGTGTCCATGGTGGAGGGGTGTCTAGTAAAAAGGGGTGGGGGTTGGTGGGTGGGGGTATATGTAGGGTGGGTAGTGTCCAGTGTCCAAGAGGGAGTGGGGGTGTTCAGGAGGGAGGGGTCTGCAGGGGGAGGGGTGTCTAGGAAGGAGGGGTTTATAGGGGGTTGTAGAAGAGTGGGAATTTTTAGGGGGAAGGGTGATGGAGGGGGGGGGGCTACTACAAGGGGGTGTCCAGGAGGGATGGGGTGTCTAGTGTCCATGAGGGAGGGGGAGAGGTGTCCATGAGGGAGGGGTCTGTATGGGGGGGTGCTACTACAAGGGGATGGGGGGTGTCTAGGAGGGTGGAGGGTATCCAAGGGGGAGGGGTGTCTAGGAGGGAGGATGGGGGGTGTGTCTAGTGCCAAGGGGAAAGGGGTTTCTAGAAGGGGGGATTATCTAAGAGGGGGTGTCTAGGAGGGAGGGTGAGGGGTGTCCAAGAGGGAGTTCTATCCAAGAATGGGGGTGTCCCGGGGGAGTTGTGTCTAGGAGGGAGGGTGGGGGTGTCTAGGGGGGATGGGTGTCCATGTGGGTGGGGGGGGGGGGGCTGTCTAGGAGAGGGGGGTGTACAATGTCTAGGGGGTGTTGTCCAGGAAGGGGGGTGTTCAAGGGGAAGGGGGCTATCGAGGGGGGAGGGGGGCTGTCCAGGGGGAGGGGGTGTCTAGGGGAGAGGGGGCTGTCTAGTGGAGGCTTTGAGGGGGGGGGGGGGTGGCTGTGCATGGGAGAGGGTGGGGTCTATTTAGTGGGGGGGGTGTCCAGGAGGTTGGGGGTGTTGGGGTAGGGATTGTTCGGGGGATTGGCTACTGCATGGGAAGTGGGGTTGGGGGGGTATGGATTTTCAGAAACTATAGCCACAGTTTATAACTGTGGCTATAGGTCTATTTCCACAGTTTTTAACCATGGTTATAGTTTTAGTGCCACTTTTATAAACCATAGAAATAAAGTGTGTCTATCCTCGGGTATAGCCACAGTTCTAAATCGTGGCTATAGTAATATTACCATAGTTTGAACCATGGATGTATAACTATAACCACACTTCCAAACCATGGATATAGGTCTAGTACTATAGCCACACCAAACGTATCCATTGTTCCTCAAACCATGGCTATAACCCAAATTTCTAGTAGTTGCATTTTCATTGAACAAACTTATGTATTTATACTTGATGAGGATTAAAACAAAGTTTAAAATTAAATAAATCTTTGTATGTGATGAAACAAACTCCACATTCATGGTATTCTAAAGTTGGCAATTTTCTGAGAATTTTGAAATTTTCTAATTGAAAAGTTGATAGCAACTTTAATGTTATAGATGTGGACTCCAGAGCACTAATTGAAACTGTTTATGTGGATGATATAATCTTTTTTGGTGATAGAGATTATATTTGTAAAACATATTATAAAGAAATGAAGAATAATTTTTAAATGTCAATGTTGGGGGGATTGACATTCTTCCTTGGATTACAATTTTAAAAATATCATTTTTTTATATAAAGAAAAGTGTTCTAGGGAATTGTAAAATAAGTTTGGGATGACTAAATCCAAAAAAGTTTATACTCCTATTTCAATGAGCACAAATATGAGTAATGATAAATTTGAAAAGGTTGTGAATCAGAATTTTTTTTAAAAGATGATAGGAAGTATTCCTTACCTTATAACCTAAACGCATGATATTTTTTCTACTGTGACTTTGTGAGCTAGGTATCAAATTAATTCAAAAGAATCACATTTTTTTAGAAGCAAAGAAAAAATAAATAGTGATAGGATGTTTTGCGGTTATACTGATGAAGATTGGATTGAAGATTGTAATGATAGAAAATCAACCTTTGGAGTATCATTTTTCTTGGGTAAATGTGGTGTGAGTTGGAATAGTAAGAAAAAAATTTCAATAACATTGAGAACAAATGAATCCAATTTTTTTTTATCTAATCAAGTTTATATTCAAATGTTGTGGATTTAAGTTCACCGGGAATATTTGAAAAGAATAATTTCTAAAACATTATAGATAATTGGTGATAATATGAGTGAAATTGATATTTCTAAGAATAATTTCCAACATTCAAGATCAAAACACATTGATATAAAGTTTCACCTAATAAAATATAAAATTGATGTGGGAGATATTTTTTTGGAATACATTTCAAAAAAGTACCATATTGTTAATATCATTACAAAAGAAATTATAAAATAAGTTTTGTGGAATTGAGGATGCAACTTTACATTCAACCCCCTCCCATGACTTCCTAAAACTCATAATAAATATACCACCACCAATATTTGAATTAGGTTGAAAAGGGGGAGAGAAAGTATCAAATTTTTACTTTGTAAGAATATTTTTCTTATCTCTATCAAGTGAATTTGAAGTTGTGGTTATCATAAAATGGGGGGGATTAAAAAAGTGAGAGAAAAAGACATGTATGTGGGTGTTATCTTTACATGTATACTCTTATCACTGGGGGATGTAATTTATTCAAAAAAATTACTTTATTCTATAGTTTGGTGTCAAGACTCTCTCTTCTGAGAAATGATGTGTTTTGACAAAATTCAAAACACTTGAGTTCTGAAATAATTATGAGAGTTGGAAAAGATGTTAACAAGGGTTTAAAACAAATAAAAAGGGGTAGATTGAAGAACCATTCTGATAAATTGTTTTAAAAAAGTTTTTGTATTAGTTGAAATAGAACCTTTTTTTTTGAAGAATGTTTTTTTTTCAGGAATCATACCCAGTACATCATAATGAAATTGTTTTTTGAACATAAGTTTCCAGACCCATGTTTTCTTATTGAGTTGTACTAGACACAGAAGAAGTCAGAAAGATGACGTTGTTGACCATACACTTTATCATATTCAAGTCCATCAACATGATATTGAAAATCATAATACTCAAAATAATCAGAGGCATATTTTGTTTATTTTTGAAAGTTTTTATTTTCTATAATCATTTAGTGAATGAAGTTGTTGATTTAAAATGGAAGAATCTCTTGTGACAAAAGTTTTTCGTTGAAGTAGTCATATTTATACTGAAGAGTTCTGAAAGAAGAATGCGAAGTCAGGAGTAATAATGTTTTCAAACATTTTGATACAAATTCATATAATGATTTTTTGGATTATAATGTACTCACAAATCCTAGAAAATATCATGATAAAATATTTTGAATTAATGGAAGAGTTTTTTTAATAATTTTAGAGTTGTAGAATGGTAATCCCATCTTAATGGGATTTCTATTATAATGAGAAAATATATCATAATAATAATTCCATCATAATAATAATTCAATTAGATTCAATAAGAAAGAAACATAATTAAAATTCATTGAGAATGAAACAGAATTCAGATTCCCTGAGAATGAAATAAAAATGTGATGCACTAAGAATGATACAAAAATCATATTGTGTTGATTATGAAATAAACTAAAAAATAAAATTCCAGAAGTTTTATGAAGAGTTTAAGAGTTAAAACATGAAATTCAATTTTTCATAAATCTTAGAGAAATATAAGGAGATTTGAATAAGTCAATGTTGAAATTTAAATTCTATTGATTTTCGATGATTTTGAAATTTAAGGAAGAAGGTAATGTTTTCATGTTTCCCGCTTTTGTTTTCTGACTTACATAAAAATACTTGCTCATATTATTTATTATGAGTAAACTTTCACATAAAAAGAAAAGTAAGATCACTGAAGATATCATGTGAGAGTCATTTCTAACCAGATATCTCATGAGGAGTATTAGACAGCTGAATTTATATTTACCATATTGAGATATATCTTATTGACAATATTGTATTTAATCAATAATATTGAGTTAACCAGACTGAGAAAGATTGATTTCAGAATTTGACCAGAGTTTGAGTTTTGCAGATTGATAATTGGTTCATCATATTGAGTCCATCATATTGAGAGAATCAGACCAAAACTCATTTATTGAGAGAATCATATCCTGAATGATCATATTGAGTGAATCAGATCAAGATACATTGGATTGAGAAAATCTGATCTAGCCAAATTGGAATGAGGATTCAGACAGAGCAATTGTGGAGAAACTTCAAAAATATATTCATTCTTTTTTTCGATCCATTTTTTATATATAATCATTGTAAAGTGATGGGAGTCAGTATAATATTTCTTATTAGAAGATTGAAGGTGTTTAACTAGAGTTGGGATAGGTTTATTCACTTCTTCATAATAGTGTATTTCCATAAACCCAAGGGAGTGGCTACTGTAAGGATCTAGATTCTAACATTGAGTATGAACTTTGTCAACTTGTGTGATTTACTTGATTTTATAATTTTTCATGGACATGTAATTACAAAAATTTGAAAAGGAAATAAATATTAACATGGTGCGGGGTTTAAGTTTATAAAAGGTTTGAAACTTATAAAAAGTAAACAACTAATTCAACCCCCTTCTCAGTTGTTATATGGTCCTTTAGAACTTTATATCTTTACTAGGTGTAAACCCAAACCATATCCTCCCTTTCCTAGTTACCTACAAAAAATATGATCCATTTATGGATGAACATGAATAAGAGCATCTTAGTATTCTATTGTGGCCCCTAATTTAGCACATGAGTCCTTACTGCACAACGTCAAATGGTATAGAATTATCCTGATGTAGGACTTAAAACTGTGCAACCTGAATTATGTGGTATTTTATTCATGTTTTATAGGATAAATAGGGATTCTCTTTTGGGTTTAATACCAACACCCTATATTCTATGTTTGCACAATGATAAAAGGAATTGCATTAGTCCTTGTCAAACGAACTTGAAACACATGACATGTACTTTCATGTGGTACCAAATTATGTGGGTTAGGATTCACTTCATGGAGATGTTTAGGAATTACCATTTCAAGGGACCAATTCCAACACCATAATAACAACCACCTCCCAGGATGGAGATAAATTCCAAATCACCCAATTTTGAGGCTTTACATGATAAAATCATTAAATAATTAAGAGAAATATAAATAACCTTTGACATACATAGATTTTCACGTTGACACTTTGTCTCAATTGATAACTAGAATGGTAATTATTGTCCCATTTTAGGATTTGGGAATAATTTTAAAATATTTTATAAATATATAATAGATTCCAAATGTTGTAAATAATTCAATTAAAAGGGTGATATGAGCCTAAAACCCCATCATTTCAGCCAATACACATTCCAAAGAATCACTGGTAATGAACTAGTGACCACCTTCCTTTGGAAAGGAGGTCCATGTTGACTCAAAACATTATGGATTTGAAAACCATCAGAGATTCAATAGTAAAAAATAATCAGTGTTTCTTAAAGTTTAAAATTCCTTGAATAATATCAATTAGTATTTCAATAAAGTATTGGGTTTTCAAGTTAAATTATCTAAAGATGTTGATAAGTTTTTCCCAAAAAGTTTTTCTAAATATTCTTCTTTTAAAACTCAAAATATATATGTTATTTTGAATACATGCTTTAATTAGAACATTGTGAAAAAATGATCTAAAATATGTAATAAAAAATCCTCATTTATAATGAAGAATGATGTGGGAACTTTTAAAATAATTACCTCTTCATGACATAAGGAAGAATTGTATATAGCAGGGAAATGCCAATATCTTTATAGAAATAATTAATTTCATCATGTAAGATCAATGTTTAGAGTCTACTATTGATGTTATAGAATATTTTACCACAAAAACTACTCATTCTGGTACACAATTTTACTCCCTTAGAGTAGGTATAAACTGAGGATGATAAATACTAGAAGTATCTCTAGAAATAGGAGAATAAAACCAGGGAATGGAATATTTGTGAAGAAATACTCATAAGATCTATCTTTAATGAACCAATTTTAATGCTTGGAATGAATATTTATAAGATGTGATAAAGAGATTCATTATCTTGATGAGTTCATAACCAATCTTCATAGATATATTTATAATGGTACAAAAGCAAATAGAATTTATAAAGTGATGAAAGAATAAAAATATCTGATTATTGATGTTTTTTTCTATATTGAAAGAGTAATAATACATGGAATTATGATAGCGGTTATTCATATCACATTATTGGTGATGAAAACATATTGAATAATATTCATGGTTATAATAGAGAGGTATTATATTTTTGGAATGATAGTTCTTTAAAAATCATAGGTGTTTATGCTACTAAATTAGAAGCTCAAAAGATGAAATACAAGGTTTTTATTTATATTAAAGTGATTAAATAAAATATATTATGTGTGATCCAACTCTATGATGATAGAAATGTGTTATTTTCAAAAACAAATTAGGCTTAATCAGGTGTTCCACTGATTCAAACATTATCACTTTGGGAGAAAGAATTAAGGAAATATATTCTAAAATGGAGATGCTATAAATTAATTTTATTTGAGTTCTAGGGATGATAATAATTTGTGAAACATGTGCTTTGGTTATCATGGAACTATTATTAGATTAAAATCTCAAATAATGACATGGTGTAGGATTTTATATAATTTAAAATAGAAAGAGATTTTATCTATGAAACCTTCCAATAAGAGAATCATGTGTCTTCCTACATCATTTCATGGAACAAGTTGTATCATTGTGTGAAATAATATCTATAAAATTGAAAAAAATATCAAATTAAACCATTTCATTAATGGTTAAATTTTACAAAATATCATGATCCAATAGTTTAGAAAGAAGCTCACTCAATTTCCATAATGAACTTATTAAGCCACAAGAATTTTCTCTTAAACATCATATACAAACATGTGAGTACATTATCATTGTATTATCTTGAAGAATGGTAATAACCATAAAACCTAATTAAATATGTTCATGATTCCTTATAATAGGAATTTAGATATATTAATTTAGTCCAAAATGTTGTAGAATCTATCACTTTTCCAATAATCCATTATATAGATCCAAGATAGTAAGTGATATCTAATTTATGTTACCAAAATAAATCATCTCTTTATTCTGAAATTAATATCTCAATGAAAGGAACATATTAAGGGTTGTATTTCCATCAAACATATAATTTTTCAAATTTTTAACTTTCTACATAGTAACTTTTCATTGGAACCATTTATCATAGGACCTCAAATCCTTAATGAAATAGTACTGCAGTTCAATCCTCATATATTCCTTAATTCTAATAACCAATACATTGATGATAAAACATTCAAATTACATGATTATTGACTAGGTATATTAATAATTCTGCTTCATATGTGGAAGTATGATAACTTTATCATTATCTAGTAATGGAATATGGGATATATTCTTTTGATGCTTCAGACATCAATTTTCATAGTGTCACATCTTCTTGTATTTGAAGCATTGTATATTGGAAACCTTTTTGTTACCCTTGAAATAATAAACATTGTGGAACTTTTCTCCACACTTGTAACAGACTCTTGTTCCTTTTAAGAAGGCTTTGTGGTGTTTCCCTATACATGTAACACATGTTGGAAAACTAACCTTTTTATTATTCCCTATATCAATTATTTCCTCTTCCACCCTCTTATTCTATTATTTCCCTTAAAATCCATATGACTCAGAGAATTATTTATATACCTTTTTAAAAAATGATATTATCTCCTCATATGATGAGGATACTTAAAAGTATATCTTTCATCAAAATGATGACTTAATACCAAAAGAGATATGATCTTTCTTACTCATTTCATCATGTGAATTGGTGAAGTTATCATTCCTTCTGCTAGGTTCCAATTATAATCAATTAAATATACTTAATTATATCATAAAATTATGAAATCTACGCACATGAGCCTCATCCCGATAGGTGAGGACTCAGAAAGTGCATCCAAGAGACCTGATATCAAATCCGGGTGGAGACATATTTTTGGATACTGTAGCAGTATTGTAGAAGCACTGTAGCAGGTACTGTTCAGTACTGTAACAACTAGAACTATTCATCCATCTAGTCCTTTGGGCCACCGGTTTCATCCTCTGGTCCTACAAGGTCTTTGGGCCACCCAAGGTGTTCAGGCCAGTTGTCTCTCAATGCCTTCAGGCCACCTTATGGCCTTAGGAACACCCCAAGGCCTTCGGACCACATGATTATGCAGACGTACTAGTTCAACTACAAGGGATAAGGATCTAGGTAAGGATTCAGGGCAGTCACATACACTTGAGCAGAGCTAACCGGAATTGCAAGAATGAGAGGGCATGGATTTTCTATTGGTATTAGGACTATGAATCATTACATAGGACAGCAATCCGACCAGTCTTGTGAAGGTGGAGTGCTGATCATCATGACATATGCTGAGGAGGAGTACCTCCAAGTTATCTTGTCTGGGTGATTCACACTAAGACCTATAGGTCATGTAATTATATCTAATCCTTCGGACCTTGTGAGGGTTCCACCTCACCCCTTGAAAGGTGGATTCTCTAAATAATAAAAAATGAAGGCCTTCAGGCCATTTGGTCAGTTAAAATTATGAAATATACATAACCCTAAACATGGTATAGTATATAACATAAATTTATGCATCAAAAATCCTAGAACCATATACTTGGTATACTTTAGAGGAACAAATCCTTTATAATGTCTTGTAACGAAAATGTGAATTATCCTAATCATATCCACTGAGAGTGTCAAACCAAGTGTGTAGTAAGACCAATTATCCTATTACATGTTACCCTGGGGAAAGACAGAAACACCTTTCCAGAGTTGTTACTCTTAGGTAAATTTGTTCCAGATCCACGTCCACTTGTAGTATCCAAATAAGAATTTATTTTCTTGTAAGATACAAATAATATATTCCCTACCAAAATTCTCGGATGTTCTTGTATGTTTATTTTCAAGACTATCTTAGGATTTTGTTCCCTGATCTACATTTTCTAAATCTAGTTTCCATGTTTTCTAATAATCTTTATTTGATACCAACTGTAATGCCCTGACCCCAGTTTCCTGGAGTCGGTGAATTATTTCATTACATTGGGATTCTTATGAGAATGTTGTATCCTAAAGAACAGAGTGGTTTAGTAGTTTGGGAAAACCAGATACATACATAGGTTCAACATTACAACTTGAAATGAAAAACAATATATATGTTTTATTGGGAACATCCATAACGCTAAGTTTATCCCTGAAGTTGATTCATAATAAATATTTTTTTGTCCTGAGAAAATGAAAGATAAGAAAGGGGTGATCTCAAATTCTTAGTAAGGGTAATAAATATAGTGGAAGATATCATAAACATAAACATAAACATAAAAATAAACATTAGGCATGTTGAATAATTAAAAACACATTCCTTTAAAAATAAACATGAACACATTATGGTGGGAATAATAGAGGAATAAATTATTCCATAATAAAGAATAATCATGGGTATTATACTAGTCAAATAATCACATGAACTTTTAATTACTAGTTTTATAATAAGGGAATGTATAATGCCGGATATTATAACCATACCGTCTAGGCCTCGTGCCAATCCATAAATATCCAATTTTTTAAGGCCTCATGCCAAGACCATAGTTTGTCTCATGAGACCAACTGATGAATTGAGGGATATAGTGGGCCCCACCCAACACTTACTAATTCCAATACATTCCTCTTATTAATGGGGATAATCATAAACAACATATACATTTATATTGAAAATAATATATGAATGCAAATAACTTTCCCCATATAATAATCATAAACACTAACCTTTCGAAGTAATATGGTGAATGGTATCAAAATAGCACATCCATAGTCAAAATAATCAAAAATCCTTAAAAAATATTTTATATGATACAATAATAGATAAAACTAAATTAATTATGATATTCAACAAAGGATGTTGACATAGACGAAGATATTTTTAAATGATACCATTGACAACCTCTTGAGAAAATAATCCTTCAACATTCTAATGTGTCTCGTACCACCTTGAAACATTCAAATCATAATCCTCAATAATATCATGAGAATAAGAAGACACTTGATATGATATACCAAATATCAGTACATACACCACATTCATGGAATAATTTGTGAACAAGGCATATACCTCATAGAAGTTAAAGCGAGATGAGAGAAAACATTCTTATATTGGAAGGGAGAGTTATTTTAGAAAATCATTTGTATTTTTCAGGAAATAAGATTTTAAAAATATATATCCCAGAAATGAAAAGGTAAGGACATTGAAATTATATTTTAGGAATAAATGTTTTCCCGTCATGTAAAATGAGTTGTTAGGGAAGCATTAAAAATAAAACATTTTAGTGTAGTTTAAGGAAAATATTAATGAGATTTTAAAGTGGAAAGAAATGTTTTCTTTAATAAAACCAGAAATGAACCAAGTTATTTTTCATGATAAAATTTGTGATTTTAGAAAGATAATTATTTCTTAAAATATATTATATATTACATATAAAAATATGTAATAATTCCAGAAGTTCTCTTGAATCGAGATTTTATTTTGTAAAGAATTTTTTGAAATATTATTTTAAAACATATAAGTCAAATAAAAATAAAAAAGGATTCTGATTCACATATATATATATATATATAATTATCACAAATTTTTTGAAAAGTAAATAAGATTAAATAATAATTTCATTGAGGTAAGTATAGAATACGAGTAACCTGAATGAAAATGGAGGTTCAGGTAGAAATCCATTACCACTTTGTAATAAATTGATTTGCATGCCCCAGAATTAATTATCTTCAAATTATACATTCAATAAAATTAAATAAATATATTAATGAAATATTACATCAATGGGTAGTATACATACCCCATACACAATTAATATAAGTGAATAAGGAATATCTCACAAAAATGGAAGTGAGATGAAGAAACCCTTACCTTTAGTCCGAAGGTGTTATCCACTGGATCTTAATGACCTGAATAATCAAATTTAGGTTCATTAATTAATAAATAAATAACCTCATCTCCCTGAAATTGATTTATTATAACTTTATTAATTTTTATCATGGACTTTTTTATGGGTTAAGATGTTTAATTTCATAGTTCGGGTCCGTTTGTTTCATGATCGATATACTTATATACATGAATGAATAATCATGTGAAATGAGGATGGTTATACAAAATTGAAGTTATATGTTATTAGACAAAATATATAATCTTAAATGTTGGTAAATTTCATTTTATTACTTGTATTAAAGATGAATCATTATATAAATTATTTAATGAAAACTATTTGGCTTAATTGTCGGTATTTTAACACAACGAACTCAGTTTGATTTATAAATCAAAACGATGGGTAAAAAATATTAAAGATCCATATATGATATATAATACATATTTTATATTATTTTTAAACTATAATAATGGTTTAATGTCTAGAATTGAAGATAGTAATAGAAATTGAAACCCTGTCATCCTTGAATGTGGTAAATTAGCACATCTCGGATGATGTTTTTTTACTACTAGCATAAAATAAGGGTAAAAGAGAGATGATAAAAAATTATTCCATAATAATAACAAAATTAAATTAAATTTAAGGTACTTGAGTTTTAATAACATTTGGACGAGGATAGGTGAGGATAGAAAAAAAACAAAGCAACTTGAAAAGAAAGTAAGAGAATTGAAAAGAGGAACTTACCTCTTGAGTTAATCTTCCTTGAGATCCTCTTTAGGAGAGTGAATTTTTTCTTTTTATGGGACCTAGGGCTGATAGAAATTGGGGGAATATTGGGTGGATATTTGTGCATAATTTATATGAGACACATTTCTTGAGAGGAGTGAAGAGAAGAGGAAAGTGTGGGTGGGTTTTATAGTGGAGGAGAGGAGAGTTTTTATAATATTTTAATAATTAGATTATTATCTTTCCATAAGAAAAGAAATAGGGACAATTACATGACAACAAATAGTAATAATTCCATGTTATTTCTAACCAATGTCCATTTACATCATCCATGACTCAAGCATGATGCATAAATTCATTTATTTAGCATATTTTATAATCTATCAAATTTCACTATTCACCAAAAAATCAAGTATTTTAGAAAAATATCAAAACATCACCCAAACCATTTTTTGATGTGTGTAACAGAAAACGAAATCCATTTTATGAAAATAATTTTATAAATATTAAAATTTTAATTTTTAATTAAAATCCTTATTTATTTGAAAATATTGTTTTAAAACCACAACTGATTTTATAATACCCTAAAAATTATCTAAGGTCTTATTAATTAATCTTAAAGTCATAGTACCAAAAAAATTTATTTAGAAACAAAATTTCTGTAAATTATTTATATTATAAATAAATTTATTAATTTAAAATTCTAATTAAATATTTATTACTCACAAAAATACCAACACTTAATTATTAATTTATAAAAAATTCTATTTCATTTATAAGGTGACTACATTATATTTATACTTACATGGATGTGGTTACTATTCATAATGGTAAATTACTATTCATATGGGTCATGTTACTATTCATAAGGATATGTCACTATTCATATGGGTAAGTTACTCTTCACCAAAAATTATGATGATTCTATCAGACTCCAAATATCATACTGAACGCAATCGTGTATGTCTATTTTTCAAAATTCAAAACACAGAAGAGGCAAAATTATATTTATTGGCTAGGTTATAACAAACTGTTGTTTCATTGGGACTTAATTTTTCATGCATTCTATTTAAATTTATTTTTAAATCCATAAGGTATCATATTAATAGTGAATATATTAGTAGCATGATTTAGTATTTATCAAAATAATTATAATAGCCAATATATATTGTTCCTATACATTTAAAATATTTAATTATATAATATTTTGGTAAAAATGAACTTTGTATAAAATAATTAAATATATATATATATTAAAATATTCTATTACACAAAACAATACTGAAAAGTAGTATTTTTTTAGAAAATTAATTAATTTAAAGGATACAAATTTTCAATATAATTATTTATAAGTTTTACTATTGTTAATTAAAACACATAATTAAAAAAAATTATTTAAAACTATAAAAAAAATTATTGGTGTGTTACAACCTTAAATATAAATTATTACCTTACAATGGGTATGAAGACCATGTCAAAATATTTGGTGAGCTTCATTTACAAATAGATGTGGAAGCCCTTTCGTATGCATGACGACTATGATCAGAGAAGTGGAACAAAAATATTCAATCGATGTGCCTAAATGATTTGGATAGGTTATGCCATCAAATTGTCAACGCCCCACCTGATTTTCATATCCAGGGACGGGGTAACATGGATCTTTGCATTTCACCACATGCCCTATTCCACAGAACCCAATAGAAAGGAAATTAGGTAATTTCATTAATCCTAGGTTGCTATTAAGAAAAGACAATGATCACGAAAGATGACACACTCAACAAGAACCGACATTGAGTAAGTCTCAGAAGTGCCAGAACTGACGAGAGCAGGACATTGAAAAACTAATGAACCAAACAACTAAGAACATTCAACAGGCTTCTCTCTTGAGGGAAACCAATCATCAATCCTTGCTAATGTACTTAAGAAACAAATAGTCACTTATAGAATCCGCATTATATCTATCTCACAGTCAAATAGGGATGAATGAGATCAAGAGAGAGATGACAGAAGCAGTAACTACCAAAGTATGGGATAAGCCCAAACCCATAGGGTTGGGGCGAATTTTTAACAAAAAATGAAATTTTAAGACAAAAAAATTTGGATTGAGGCACAACAACAAGATAATGGGAGCATCCCTAACCATTAGGGCTTGGGGAAATATTACCAAAACCACCCCTCCACAATAATTAATCCTTTCCCTTTTAAAGGGGATGATAAGAAGTGAGTTATCCCGGTTTGTCCCATCTCGTGACCCATTTACCCATATGGTAGTCATACAACAAGGATGTATAAAGGTTCCTTCCTTGTTACTCGTCACCAAGAATGACAAATAGGATCCCATTAAAGAAAGGATAGGTCAAAAAAAGAGTGTAAACAATCTTTCTATCACTCAACAGATAGTACGATGTATAGAATGCCTCATTCATCAGTGAACATTATGGACACAAATCCCATTGATGACACAAAAATTATGCAAATGAAGAAGAACAAGGATAGGTTGGTTCTATCTTGAATCTGATCCACACTATGAATTATTGTTTCCTTACTCAAAAGTAGAGGATCAACCTAAATTTGGGTTCTCCCTTGATCAATCATACATTGCAATCCCATAAAATATTTAACAATAATAATGGAATTGTCATATTTGACACACCTTCTCCTCTCAATGAGGAAGATCACCCTACACATGAAAAAATATTTTCTCAGAAGGAGGAATAAGTGAAAGAGTTTAGGGGACTCAACATTTCATTTCTAAGAGGTAGCATTCACATCACATATGATCCATGGGAAGAGCCCACTTCTAGTAGGTGTACCCCAATAATAAGGATTCATCCCATTAAGAGAATTAAGGACAGGATATCCACCTAACTCTTTACTGGGAAAATATGTTTACAAGGTCCCATTTATGGAAAGATTTCAATATTTCCCACAATTAAGGATTCAACAAGAGAGGGTTCAAGAAAAATATGAAAATATGTCCCCATATGGATATCTGACTAAAATAATGGAAGAACTGGTGCATCAAACCCAACTAGTATCAATTCTTGTCCATGATCTTGTTCAAAAGAACACTCATCAAGATCTTATTAACAACATTGAGTCATTTGTAGCTCGATTATAAGTTGGAGATAAGCATTATGTACTAATGAAGCCAGAATGGAAACCTTACCTTGACTGGGTTAGTGACACCCCACGACCACCACACTTCAGGAGTCCTATGTTTCTGATATTTAATGGATTAGGTGATCCGAAATAAAACATAATGCACTATGCATAACATTGTGATCCCATGATGGGAACCCCAGAGGAGTAAGAAAAAGTGAAACTCATATTCTTCATGGAAACTTTGTATGGTCTAGCCTTTATATTCTATACCAGTTTTCCAGCTCGGTTGATAACTTGATGGGAGGATCTCCATTTGAAATTCCTCTTTTAGTTTATCTCAATTCTATAGAATAAAACATTTAGTGACCTCTCAAATTTAAAACTATTATAAAATTAGAGAGTCTTTTAATTCATTGTGATATGAAAAGTGCTGACCTAATCCCTAATAAAATGAGTTCCCTAATAGGATATGATCACTCTCTACATTGACAACCTTCATGAGGATCTATGATCATTGCTCATAATGGTGAAATATACAAGTGGGTTTCGATATTTTTCCACCATTTCCCAAATAATGGAAGACTCCTTACAAAAAACTAATCTCATGTACTGGGTAACTCCAACCATCTAGGGGAAAAGAGAAGGAAAGGTAGAGGTATCATCCATAACACTTAAGAAATCATTCATGCCCGCTGCATCTTTAGAGCCTACACAATATCATGAAACACCCCTGATGCATCAATGGAAACCCAAAAGTCTCTTGGAAAAGTGGGGGGACTTAGAAAAAATCAATTTGAGGGGAAAATAAATAAAGTGTACCTATTCTGAGATGATCAAATGTGTGATTTTTTTATAGCCATTATGGATAATGTCTTACATTTCCTACCATATCATAAAAGGGTTAACTAGGTAGGTCATGATGACTATACATTTTATTTCCCCTTTCATAGATATTGGGACACACCATTTAAGAATTCTTCTCATTAAAGACCTCTAGATGAAAATGGTCAAATCCATTAAGGTGAAATTGTGACAGCCACCAGCATAAGTGGTGTATGTTTCTTCCACTACCCATAAAGATGGATGTGAGTGGCTAGAAGCTGTTAGAATAAGAGTGAAGAATATTTTTAGTAGGGTGAGTTATAAGAAAATAAACCAAACTCATGGTATTATCTAATAATAATTGAGACAACCAACTATACCTAAATCTACCTTTCCTACTATGCAGCCAATGTCAATGTCCCCACAACCCACCAAAGGACCCCCTTTAAAAAAATTTCATGGATGGAAATGAAATATAGATGTGAAGAAGGATGTACCTACATCAAGGATATAGTTTCTTCGACCCTCTAAATTTTTATTCCCTCTGATTTGAAACAACAAGCATCGAACCACTAAATGGAACCACTCAAGATGGTCATTCAGATAAAGTCATCCTTAGATGATGAGTTAATGTTCAGTTATGTCAATTTAATTCACTTCATGGATCCCTTCTTTGATCCTGAGTGTTTCTACGAACTCGATTTTCTATCAAACTATTGGGGAACTATAGGAAGATCTCTTATGAGTCAAGGACACTAGTGAAGGTGCAGTCGAAAAAGAATCCATACTTCTAGCAGCACCCATGCTCAAACTATTAATGTTTTAGAATCTCATAGAATATGACTTCAACAAGTTCACCAAGAGAAGAAAAATAATATTGTATCGACCAAAATCCACCCTAAACTCAATTACTCTAGAATATCAATATGAATAGGAACAAGATTCATATCACCCTCAGTGGGTAAGTGGACTTTCCTGACCTAACTCATCGAGGATAGGAGTGCCTCCAAATCCTTTCTCAAGGGCTGATCCCTTTACATCAAATACTCAAGCCCCTAAAACGTCTATAAAAGACTATCCCCACACTAGTAAGAGCCAAAATATAGACCATAATAATAACATCCTTAAACATTTAGGCATGATACCAACCAAGATATCATTCCTCAACGCCTTATGTTTGTCATAAGACCTCAGAGAAGAACTCATATAGGCCTTTCTCATCCCTCAAGAGTTTGAAGAATATTTTTATACTACTAAGTTATATGAGAAAAAGTTTAATCCCTTGGAATTCCATGTGGTTATCTACTTTATATATCAAGATGAAGACACCATTATATAGGGACACATCAGACCCTTTTATGTGTCAAACATGATAAATGGGGACAATATATGAAAAGTCTTTGTTAATAATGTCTATGCAGTTAACGTCGTCCAAATACCAACACTTCATCAGCTATTCTGTAATGATGATATCCTAGAATCTTCTACCGTAACATTTTTGGGCTCGAAAAAAATTCAGAAGAATCCATTGGGCCAAACCATGATTGATGCTTAGTTGGGAGACCTTGTAGCCAACTTATAATTTTTGGTTGTTTGAGTGAACATGAACTTCATGGTCTTCCTGGGATGGTATGGGTTTTATAAACACACAAAAATCCCCTCATTGTAGCATTAATTCATCAAATACTTCATTAATGAAAAAATCTAGATATTTAATGTTGATTGTAATCTGTTCTAATCCTATGAAGAAAATTATATCAATACAAGATTCTATCAGGTGAATGAGAAAAAACACATCTTTGATGGCATTTCTTGGGCCACCCATCAAATGGACTATAAAATATTATGGTGGTCCCATTGAAATATCTGAATGAAGAGTATGTTATACCTATCAATTAGATAAATAATATGAGTCCATGTCCAGACACATATTCATCAGTATTCATGACTTCATCCATGACCACCAAGTCTAGTACTATTGAAAACATTGTTTTCTCTACAGGAAGTGGAGAAATATTGGATGAAAATACCTTTGTCCTATACCTAGGTATCTAGGAAATCCATGCCTCACCAGTTTAGGTGGAAGAAGTTATCTCATCACTATAAAAGAAAAATGATACTCAATAACCATTCCTCACTCCATACCTCCAATATTTTTGAGGAAATACTATTCTAAAAACTAGGTTAGAGGAAGTTGTTTCATCTTTAAGAAATTGTGATATTTAATCCCCTTCTAACTATAGAGGACTTATCTTAAGACTTGCTTCACTAATGGAACCAGATAATTAATATTATTTGAATGAAGAAGGGGAGGAGGACCTCAGGGATACCCCTCTATCATTTCTGGAGGGTGTCTTTACCACCATTGATGAGATCATAGAATTAAAACGTTGTATAGAAGAATACCCACAACCCACCTTGATTAGTGCATCCATGTATTCTGAACAAAAATATGTATATACCCCCTTCCTAAGGAATCATCATGATGTATTCAAATGGAACTACATATAAATTTTGGGCCTTGATCCCAATGTTTCCACTCACCACCAGGGCCTTTTAGTGGATCACCAAGTATATAAATAGGCCTCCAAAAGGACACACCTGACACATACTCCAAAAATTATGGCTGAAGTTGATAGGCTCATCAGATCTCACATTATTTAAGTGGTCCAGTTTCCAAAATGGTTTTCAAATATCATCCCTATCATTAATAGAAATGGGAAAATCCAATACTTCATCAATTTTAGGGATCTCAACTGACACTATGTGAAAGAAGATTTTCTAGTCCCAATCATAGAACCATAGATCAATGCAATGAATGGATATCAGGTCCTCTTCTTCATGGATAGATATTTAGGATATAATCAAATCTGAATGGCCCAAGAAGATGAAGAATCCACCACCTTAATCCCCCTAGGTATCATTTTTCGGTACAGTAATGCCTTATTGTTTGAATAATTTAGGAATCATATACCAACATGGAATGCATCATATCTCCAAACCCTTCCAAGGAATGTTCGTCAAATTCTATGTTGATAATTTAGTGATTAAATATCAATATTTCTCTAACCACCTAGCTTATCTTGTAACCGTCTTCAATAAATTGTCTCAATACAGCATGAAAATGAACCCTTTGAAATGTGATTTAGAAATTTCTAGAGGGGAATTCCTTTGCTTCATGGTATGCCATCACCGAATCGAAGTCGACCATGATAAGAAAAAGGCTATACTTAGCATGTAACCTTATCAAAAACTCATGGATTTTATATGAGATCAAGGACATTTGGCCTACATCTAATGCTTTATAGCCAACTTAATGGTTTAATGTCTTCTATTCACCCAGTTGATGAAAAAAAGAGTTATATATTGGTGGATATACAATTCTCAGTGGGAATTTTAAATTATCAATAAATATCTCTTAATCACACTGGTATAGATACCTCATATAAAAGGAATACCCCTTATTTTGTATCTGACTTCCTTATAATGATCACTAGGCTCCTTCCTCAAATAAAAAAATGATTTCGGTAGAAAAAAAACATCTGTTATCTCATCCAAAAAAGATCTATGGTTAGGCTCATTATTCAGATACCAAGAAGATGTTTCTAGTGGTAATATTTGTAGTCCAAAAACTAAGTCACTACATTAGGCATCACGAGGTCTATTTTGTCTCATGTAGAAACTCACTCAAATAAATTCTCATCCATATGATGTTATCTGAACATCTGTCATAGTGGGATGTTCCCATGTAGATATTTGAAATTCAGTTCATGCCTCAGAAAGCATTCAAATCCTAGACATTAGAAGATTTTCTAGAAGAACACCCCTCAATAGAAATGACTTAATAGGACATGGAAATACCAGATGATGAGTTTTTATCTATTAAATATGAACCCCGTTTATAGGAAATGAACTTTTATGGTCCATCTAGAATCCTGATATGAAATAGGATGGAGGACCCTCGACGCAACAAAGTGGGGTTATAAGTCTTGCTCATATCCCCTGCTAATGTATTCCTACCTTACTCCTTCCTTCAATCGAAGAAGTTCATTAATAATGAAGTATAATATATTGATATCATTATAGGGATAGAGCTATTACATTATGTGTAAGAAAATTAGTTAAAGAAAAAAGGTATTTCTGAGATGGTCATTCAATAGTTTAACAATCATTATTATATTAAAAAGGGAGAGTTAATCCCCTAACTAAGTCACATTCAGGTAATAATGCAGGAATTCCATTTGGAACCGACATTGACTCATGTTCCATGGTTACAAAACACATGAGATAATGCCCTAGAAAATGTGTCCACTACTTTAGCTGATCCATACTACGAGGAAACATTCATCAGTATTGTGCACTTCTAGATGGTCTCACTATTCATTCAAGAGAACACAGATGAGATTTATGAGATTAGCCCCATTTCTGAGCCATACTATTCTACCACGAGTTGGATTACACACATTGTGGACTACCTTATAGATAGAGAGATCCCACTAAATAGAGGCAAGAGAGTAAAAATCAATATATGAGAAATTATGTTTGTTCAATATGATGACACAAATCACAAAAAGGTCCTCTATAAATGAATAATTGATGGGTTACCTCTCATGTGAATTGATGAAGAAGATACCACTATTTTCATGAAGGAAGTGCACACTATAGAATTTGGGGCTCACCATTCAGGACCCAATCTTTCCCACCAAATCTAAAGGCTTGGGTTTTACTGGACCACTCTAATGCTAGACTGTATTGTCATCACCAAAAAGTTTCATTCCTTCTAGGTTCCACCCAAATTCATTCACCAACCCCCTGAGTTTATTCTCACAACCAAGAACTCAAGATCTTTTTCCATATGGGAAGTGGATTTTTTGGGACCATATCATTTCGCTATGACCATGTAGTTCAAGTACATCGTTGCAATTACTAAATTCTTCTTCATGTGGGATGAAACTATACCCCTACAAAATGTTTAGGCAAGGAACATTTTTAGCTTCGTGAAATCCAACATCATCCCTAGATTTGGTGTACCATAAAAAATACTAATGGATCATGGCATAAATTTCTATTATGTTGAATTAGAGAATCTATATCAGGAGTATGACATCATGTCCAACTATTAGTCATTCTACCATGCAGTGGATAGCGAACAGATAGAGGCATTTAATGAGACCCTATCAAATATACTCTAGAATATGGTACATAACGAGAATAATTCTTGGATATATAAAATTCTACATCCTAGTGGGTTTATTATAACATGCCCCGTACTACCACATAGATGACCCCATACTCTTTAGTACATGTGAAAGAGGTGGTCCAACCCTTCAAGGTTAAATTTGCCTCAATCCAAATTTCCATATGTGATCAATTATCCATGGATGATAAGCCCTAGAAACAAATTAAATGATTATAGTGATTGTATGGGATAATATTACATACCTTGAATCATTTTCAATTCCATTAAAACTGACCCATGTGATCCTTAAAAAAAGGTTCACCTTCAATATTTAATTGAAGGAGAGATGGTGTTGGCCCCATGAAGCTGATGATACCTAGAAATAAAGCTAATTTGTTTTCCAAATGGGAGAAAACATATGCCACGAATAAGGTATACTACAATGGAGCTTATTCTCTAATTTTTATGTACGAATTGATTACCACAACTCCAACCAATACAAGGTTCTTAAAGAAGTAATTTGTGTAATCACATCACATATATAATGATCACATGATGTTAAACTGTATCATAGATTATCCTAGTCACATAATGAAAAACGGTGTAACATCCAGTGTCTGGACCTCATAATGATAAATTATATAGCATTGAGGGTTCTCTCTACATGACCCCAACAGGAAGATATTAGCATCCCAGCTGCATGATGTCAAACTATTTTTCCACATCCTAGGCATAAAACGTTAAAACTATGCACTTGGTCCGAGTTACAAGACTTTAAATTGGAAACATGTGTCAAATAATCCTGACTTAAAATTGAATCCATCCTTCATTAGGAATGAATACATGGTGTGTTGGACTCCTTTATCCTTATTAACATCGGGTTTGTTCTACCGCCACATTACACATATCCCTTTTTGGAGTTCTCAGCCCGTGTTCCAAACTCTATGAACTTAAACTATGAGTTAACATCCTCAAAACATGATTTTAAAACTATAATCATATTCTGAATAAGAACGATATTCCTCTTAAACATATAATAAAGGATTCCCACCATATTCTCTGAACATGGGATTCCTCCTGATGATCATGGGATGCATTAGTTAACTCCCCATAGTTGATTTTCCCCACCAGTGTTGGTCTCTCACCACACTATGTTAAACATCATGAGAATCATCATTTCAATAGACGATTCACTAAACACAAGCTAGATATGTGTGGGTGAAAGCGAAAATCCCCCTATCCCCGTGTGAGGGTCAGATCCACGTAGGGAGTATTTTTTCCAAGAACTACACATAGATTGATTAATATCATCTTAGGGCATGTAGTTCCTCCCAAACCACTTGCATTATTCCCTTCCACAAAATTCCTCTCATTCATAAGATGATTTTCATACCATCCTTTGGGCTCAAGGCCTCTTCCCATGACAGGATTATGTTTCTATCAGGTCTAAAGAGTCATCCTTCCCATAACTAAAAGACATAACCACCCAATCCAAAATGATGTTAAACTTCATGGTACATCATCCATATTACAGGACAATAAACCTCATGAAACCAATATCCTTATAATATGACGATGAACTGCATAACTCCATAATTTTCTCACCCAAGTGGACATTTTCCTAAGCATCGACCATCTGCCATGTCATATTCAGGATAATCATATGGATTTATTCTTATCATCCAAGGATATATAGCAATGCATATATTTTTAAACCAGTTCTAGCCTCCCTAAAAGTAAAAAATTCCCCTCTTTGTGTATGGGATAGACCTACGTAAGGATCTTTTCATTAAGAACTGCGTGTGGATTAATTGTCATTCTATAGGATAAATAGTGATTCATGAACACTTTGTGCTGGCCCCAACCACCAATTATGGAAAAAATAATCCCTTCTACATATGTGGAAACCATGTGTAGGTATTTACCATTTATAGTTACATGTTTCTAGATTCCTGACCATACAAGATGTAGCACCTTTATGTTTTTATGAAATATTTTCTCTAAATAGTTTTAATTATTCAATACCATGTGTTTCATGAAATCGTGAGTTTAAAAGAACCACGAGATTCCATTAGTATAAAATTACAATTTTAACATAGTTTTTAGGTTAGTGGGAATAAATATAACTAACAAAATTTTATGGTGAAGTCATTCATTACCTATTATTTGTTAAAAATATAAATCAATTATCTATTTTTATTTTTCTATTAATAAATTGGTTGAATTACTATTAGTAAATGAAATTAATGAAATATATATGTTATATACTTCATAAAATATTTTTGATATTTATCCAAAATATAATTTTGTCTTATGGTATGAATAAACCCTATTTTATGTATAAAAACAAATATTTTTCAAAATGGAAATTTTTCACCTTTTAATGGAGAACTCATTTTAAATTAACATTTTAACTAATTAATATTTTTTATATGAATATATAAACATGTTATTTGGAATAAGGATATAAATATTTAATTTGGATTAATTTTTAATATTTTTTTGATAACTTTCAAATTATGATGAATAGTAGAAATAAACTAAATTTTAATTAAAAACAACTTTTTTTCATTGAAATAATTTATATTGTTAAATAATATTATTGAATGGTTTAAAATTATAAATAAAATATATATTTTATCATTCAAAATAATTTATTTCATTATAATTACTTTTACATTTAATTCAAATGTAAAAACAGTACAATCTTTTGAAATAGTTTAACTTTTAAAACAAGTTATCTCTTTCCAGCCAAGTGATTACTTTTAAATTAATTACTGAAACTTCTATGTTTTGAATTTTTAAAAATGGCTTCCATATTTGGAATCATTAGGTCCAAATTATGTATATATATTTGTATCTCCCTGGATCTGTGTGCCACTAAATGGTGCCTTATACCCGGTTTCCCACATGGCCTGAAGCGCATTCCCCCAAATTCCAGAGGCTAATGACTAGTAGTGAGGGCCTGGGGTGTGATAGTGGGGAAACTGTACCCTCATTGGAAGTGTTTAGCACAATAGAATAATGAATCATAATAAAGGAATTCGTAAATATCATGAAACTAGAGTAAACAACAATATATTGTAGATCAAGATAGCCAGACAGTATATAATAAAAAATGTTGTAGTATGTCACATGTTCTATGAAAACATCGAAAAAAGATACATTGCAATCAATTACCATACAATACTAAAGTACAATAAAACAAAATGAAGCTCAGTAGCATCACACACAATGGCTTGGTCCCATGCTCCCATACTCCTAAGAAGCAATAAAGTTTGTGTGCAGGGAGCCTTTCCCCTATCAACACCTACTACAATATAGTCTGTTTGGGATGAAAAAATGACCCAAATAGGGTGTGAGAAATAAATCCCAGTAGGCAACCACCAATGTTCGGTGCCAATATGTCAGTGAGTAACGACAATATATACCTTAGCAGGCTATCTAAGAAAATATATACAGTCTGAATCAAAGATGGTGCTTTGGCTTGGAAGACACATCATCAATCATTCCAGTTCAATATGTCTCAGGGCCAAGCCCAATGTATTATAATTTCAGAATATTCTAATCAGGGAAAATCACGGTGTATTGTAATTTCAGCATATTATAATCAGGTACAAGCTCAGTGTATCATAATTTCAGTATATTATAATTAGGGATAATCCTAGTGTCCTGGAATTTCAACATATTATAATTAGGGGCAGGCCCGGTGTATCAAAATTTCAGTATATTATAATCAGGGACAAGCCTGGGGTATCATCATTTTAGAATACTATAATCAGAACATGTAATTTACACTAATACAAGGTTCTAATCATAACAACTCACATGGGAATTTCATATAACAAAATATCATTGTAATCAAACCCCAAAAAGGGAAAACATTCACAAGCCTCAAAGGCGTTCTTTCCAAATGGATAACCATAAGAAATGCACCCATGGGGTGTCCCTAAATAAAACAATCAACAAAATCATACTTCCATTTCATATAACCAAATACCTAAACATCATTAGACATCTAAAGGTTTCAATTCTAGAGAAAAACAATACCAAAAAATGGTCTCAAACCAATTTGGAACGTATAATCAACTTGAAATTTAACAGAAAGCACAAGACCACCTACCTCGATGTCGTATAATAGATATAAACTGATTTCGGCCCTTGAATCATCCTATCACAGTTTAGATGTAAGAAAAGAGATAAATCATTCAACCTTAAATTACTCTATTGAGATACAAAATCACCAAGAATAGCTCTATTAGAACAAAGATGTAACGCCCCAACCCCAGTTACCCAGAGTCGGTGCATTATTACATAACATTGGCATGATCACAAGAAAGATCAAATCTTGAAAGACCGATTGGTTTAGTAGCCTTGGAAACACTAGATATATTCATAAAGTTTTACATTACATCATAAAGTGAAAAACTACTACAACAACATAAATGTCTCCATATTCCACACTATTATCCCCTCATAATATCCCTGCAGGTCATTCATAACTTACTTCTTCAAATACTGGGAAAAATAAAACATAGAAAAGGGGTGAGCTCAAATTCCCAGTAAGGATAACAATATAGCGGAAACTTTCAAAAATAAGCATAAACATTTAAGGCAATGTATAACCAAAACAAAAGCCTTTTAAACATGAACTTCAACATATTATGGCAAAAGTAAAATGAAATAATGCCATTTACTTATTCACATGGATATTCTACTAATAAAATAATCACATGCAATATCAATAATCACTTTCATAATGATGGAATGCATAATGCCAGACTATCATAACCATATAGCCAAGGCCTCGTGCCAAGACTACAAATAAGATTTTTCCAAGGCCTTGTGCTAAGACACTAGTTTGTCTCATGAGACCTAACGATGCATCGAGGAGCTATAGCAGGCTCCACCCGTCACATATTAAGTCCAATTCATTCCCATATGAGAAGGTTTAAACATAACATAAACATTCTTATTAAAACTAGCATACGAAATGTCAATACATTCACCATAAACTATGAATGGTATAAAAATAGCACATCCACAGTCAAACATATCACAAAACCTTCAATACAATATAGAAGTATTGTATCATAATAAATCAACTTCAAATAAGCATAAAATCCATCAATGGATGTTGACATAGATGAAATCAAAACTATTTGAGAGAAATATCTCTTTTTTTGAAATCAATTAAAAGTCACACATTTATAAAGGAGGTAATTAAAAAGATATTTTTGAATCAAAGTGTCCCATACCCCATTGAAACTTTTTAAAGGAATTAACATTTTAAAAACATTCATTTACATATAAATAAATCCTTAAAACCCATTTTGAAGACATGGACATTAATTAAAATGATTTAGAAAGATAAATCTTTAGAAAATTTAAAATTCTGATTTTGATAAAGAGTACCTTTCCGAAATTCTAAAAATATTCTTTTTGAAGTCATTTAAAAGTCACATAATTATAAAATAAAACATTTTCTTTGAAAATCTTCTTATAAGCTTGTAAGGGAAGCTTTGACAATTTTATAACGGCGGTAAATAGCTGCACCTGCCGTATAAGGTAAAAAAACATTCTTACCTTAATTTTGTCGAAAAGGTTAAAAAGCACCTTGTTTGGAAAACGACGGAAATATTCATTTATAAACCTCTTATAAAAAGTCAAACAAGGGTATAAATGACTTTAACCCATATTCTGGTAAGTAGTAAAAATGTTTTGAAATTCATTTTTAAGAAACATGGATGTGGATGATAGAGAGATCCGAGTAGATTATTACGTATAAACAACCTCGGATAATGAAGAGATTGTGAAATAACCCTTACCTTGTACTTTTCCTTGGTTGGGGTAGGTTAACCTACTGTATAATAGTGAAATAATTGTTATTAAATTATACAAGAATCATATACATTCATATGATATCATATATGATCTTTTAACATTTCTTTGTTAATAATATCTTAGTATTATCGTTGTTTCGGGTGTTAACTTACTTGTTTTATTTTATATGTTTTGTTACGTAATCCATGTTTGTAATGGATAGGTTGTATCTTAATCATATATAGAATGATATCAAGTCCTTATATACTATTATTAACCATCAAATGAGACTTATACTTGAATGGATACGATGAATAATGAATCTCATCGCGTTCGTGGAGACGGTAGTCCGTACGTACGCACAAGCGACAATATCATTCTTTAGATATTAAAATAATATATAATTGGATGGTATATCATATATACATAATCCTTATTATATTATATTTATTATTTACACGAGTTCCACATCATTATTATACCCATCCAAATAATAATTTATTGAATAACAATTACACCACGACATGGAGACGGTAAGCCGTACGTACGCACGTATGGTGACATGTTATTCAAAGGATGGATAGAATAGTGAATATGGTTGTGCCATAGTTATAATAACATCACAATATATATATATATATGATACTGGAGTTATTATTTTATAATGGTAACAACAAAGGAAGAAGAAGTGGAAGAAGAAAGGAACTTGAAAAAGGGTGGTGAAATCATTACCTCTTCTTCGGGTTTTTCCTTTTGATTTGATCAAAAGGGCTCCATAGGTTTGCTTTCTGATCAAACTAAGGACTCTAGGTTGTATTGAGGGAAGTTGGGAGAGTATTTGGGCAGAGTTTGGCTGAACCAAAAGGCATTTAAGGTGTGAAGAAATGAGAAGGAGGAGTTCCCTTTTATAAGAGGGGTGAGGGGCACCTTTGGAAAAGCTAGAAATATTAGTTTATAATAAATTCATATTCGGTTTCTAATCACTCTAAAGTTTATTATTCAAATATTAAGGTGGTTATGGGTCGAAAACAACTCAACCAATAGAATTTAGACAGGTTTGTGTGCTTATATTAACCTTATATTTAAGTATTAACTCTAAGTTAATTAGTTTCACTTTTACAATGTCTCTTTGTATTTTTATATTATATGGTTAATAAACTTACCATATACATACAAAAGTCTCCCAAGTGGTCCATTACATATACATATATCATGATATAAGTTTCTTGGCCGAACCTTAGATTTTTAGTAATTTAATATCATTTAATAATATAATATTTGTTTTAAAAAACTCTTTTATGTCAATTTTGACACTATTCAATAGTTGATTTTTGTGAAACTCATAACAGAATGATTACTTATAAATAATTTAATTAAATCAATTATAACATGTCATATTAACTTATAAAATTATTTTAAGTCATAAAAAGTCTCAAATTATATTTATTTGGGTATTTATAATATCAATTATTTTAATTTTTCACTATTATGGGAATTACTACATCATCATTGTGTCATAAATAAATTAACTTATTTAATGTCTAAAAATTATAAATAAACTATAATTATGTAGGAAATCTTTTTATATTTCTAATGAATATTTATAGTCGAAAATCCAACATATATAACCCTATTTAAAAATTGTTTTTCTAAAAGATATATGCTTATGTCATTTTTGTACTCATTTTAACTTAATTAAAATAAAGTGTCCCTATCACCTACAAGTGGCTCCATGGGGTCCCCCAATCGACCCAAAGATGACTATGGTCGGAAATGTATCAACCAATAAGGTTAGGACACGTTTTAGGGTAATTTAGTATTATTATAATATTATTTTCTAACCCTTATTTACCGGATTTACCCTTAACCATGGTAAATAAAATATTTACTGCAGTAATTATTCAAAATGTCTAAAAATAAAAGTTACCTATTTACACAATTTTAACATCATGATTCCAAATATGGAATCCATTTTTCCAAATTCAAAACACAGAAGTGGCAGAAATTAATTTAAAATTAATTACCGTTGTTAAAACAAAAAGCGTGTTTTTAAGAGATAATAACTATCAAAAGATTGACACTTGTTTATATCCAGTTTAATTGTAAAATTATGTCCAATGAAAAACATTGTATTAAATTGTAAAAATATATTCTAAATATACTTTAAAACCACTCAAATTCATAATTTATCACTATTTATTATTTTGATTAAAAAATTTGTTTTTAATTAAAATTTAGTAATTTTCACTATTCATCAAAATATTAAAGTTATCTGAAAAGTACCAAAAATTCACCTTAGTATAAATTCGATATTCCGAATCCAAAAATGAAGTCCATTTTGAAATATAAAATACATATAATTTCAAAAACTAGGTATTACTAATTATAACGGCTAGTTTGATCGGTTGTGGTGTGTGTTAAAACTCGAAGTTGTGTACAACACACGCTACTGTATTATTCAAAGGAAAGCGTACCATGGAAGCTTGGGATGTTTCATTTTAAATTTTTGATGTCCCCATTTAGTCAAAAAGTTTAAAATATTGTATTTAAAAAGGGTTCACTATTAAAAGTTGGTAAAAGTGCAATACTGAAAATGAATTTATTCTTACATTATGCCTAAGAAACTGATAATACGGATTCTAAAATTATAAGGATTATATAAAGTTTAAAATTTAGTTAATACTATTCATAACCTTTTTTGAACGGCTTGTTTGGTAATTCATGGTGCGCTTGAACACAATTTTGCGTGTAGTTCCAGTTATTAAATTATTTTGAAGAAATAACACACTATGAAATCTTGGGGTGTTACATTCTCCCCTCCTTCAATAAATTGCGTCCCCGCAATTTGAGATTGTTCTTCGAAAATAAAAGGTTGAAAACCGAAAATATATTTTTGGGAAAACCCACATCAGAAATTGAGTTACTAAAATTTAGTCTTAATATAAGGAAAAGAGAAATGAAAGGGTCACCACCAAATTATGATCTCGATTAGGAGAACATTGGTGGAAATTAGAGACATATAATTGGAGGAAAAACGTAAATATTTATAGGTAGTGATTGAGGTCATCAATCACAAACAAGTGTAAAATTGAGGTCCTTAAATTCATCAATCCATGATAATTTGAAATACCATCGGTTCAACAAAACATAGGGTATTAGGATAACACTTTTTGACATTTCAAAATATCTTAGTTGAAATCCCACATCGAAAAATGAATTAATGAGGCCTCTATTTAAAATAAAGAGTGGAAAGTATGAAGATTACCGAAAATAACACATACTAGGGTTCTATATAGGAAAATATGGATATGGAATAGAAATCTAACCATCAATTATCTGATGGAGAGTGGTAGAGAACATGGCTATGAAAAGGACAACAATCCCAAAGAAAATAATTAGTGATGATCTAAGGTACCATCTAGGACAACATTTTTGTTCAAAGTTCCTTTTCTTAATGTTGAGGAATTTATTTATGAGATTGGCTAAGATCATAAGGAGATGTACTTACTTTATAATTAGATTTTTATCCATTAATAAATTTCTACCACAAACTCATCTTTCACTCTAAAAGATAATAGAACGTAAAAAAAATTCTATTTATACTATTCGTACAGGGCTCCAAAATAAATGAATTTATAATTCATCTACGAGATCTTTTAAAAAAACTAGATTATTTAATCTAGGACATCTCGTGGGCCAGTGGTAGGTGATACACCCTTGTCGCCCTTCAGTTGCAGGTTCAAGTCTTGCGGCCTTTCCGGTCGCGACGGGTTGTCGTCCGACCTCCAGGTTGTCCTTTTATGGAAATCCAAAATTAATCTCAAACTAGAATTTATCCAAAATACTTCTGTCCAAACTCACAGTCCAACATTTATAAGGAAGGTAAACATAATGTAGATCCTTTTTACCCCGTAATAGCATATTAATACCTTCATCATGTATCCTTTTAAAACACTGAAACATCCTGAATTACCATAATCCTTATTGATTACATTCATGCTCCCTTATTCCATATAGAATGTTGGATATACTTCATCAATCCAAAAATGTTTTAAACCCCAAAAATGATGGAATATACAAATCATTAATCAACTTCAAGGTAGTCAAGAATATCCAATATATTTATCCAAATCAATCATGTATTATTCTATAATCACTACCTCGGTATTAGAACCATATTATGGTTTATCTTTCTCTCAACCATATATTTTCCAAAAATTTAACCTGCTATTGAGTCACTTTTCTTTGTTCCACACAATCTCAAGTCCTTAATGAAATAGTACTACAGTAACATCCTTATATACTCCATAATTATTATAACAAGTACATTGTTGATACAACACTCAAATGACATAATCAACATAAGAACTCTAATCATTACTCTTCATCTGTGGTAGTATCATAACTTGATTATTATCCAATAGCATCATTTGCGGCATAGTCTGATGACTGGGACATAGGTTCGCGTAGTGTCCAAACTCCTTGAAAATGAAGCATTGTACATTTGAAACCATTTTCTTACCCTTGCAGTCACATACTTTGTGCCCTTTTCCTCCACACTTATAACAAACTCCCATTCCTTTCAGGCGAGTTCCAGGGTGTTTCTTTCCACAGTTATCACATATGGAAAAATTCTTCTTTTCCCTCTTCCCTTTATCCATCTTTCTCTCTTCCATCCTTTTCTTCTCTTGCTTCCCTTCAAATCCACAAGACTCAGTAAACTCTTTACTTATATTATCAACACATGATATTATTTCTTCATATGATGATAATATATGCGAGACTATTTCTCTTATAAATTCTAGCTTAAGACCATGAAAGATATGATCCTTCCTTCTCTTTGGATCATGTGCATTGTCGGAGTTCTCATTCCTTCTACTGGGCGCCATTTCTAAACAATGGCATACATTAGATTAGTTTATGAATAACAATACCTAATCCCAAACTTGTAAAACACATAACATAAATTAAATAGTTTATGGATATAATCCATAATCATAAAAATGTCTTCTTTGAGGAAGTATATACTCATAAACCCTTCATAATGGTTTGTAAAGAAAATGAGAGTTATCCTAAGCATATCCCCAGGGAGTGTCGTAACCAAGAGTGCAGCAAGGCCTGTTGTCGTGCACCGGTTCCCGTTCGAGTCTAGCTCAAAGAGGTGTTTTCGGGTTTTACCCCTAGGTACATCTGTGCCAGATCCACCTCTACCTGCTCGTATCCAGACATGGATGTATTGCTCGGAAAACTCACAAAATATCTACAATACCAAAATTTTAGGAAGTTCTTCTATACTAAT
This sequence comes from Viscum album, assembly GCA_963277665.1. Taxonomy (NCBI): domain Eukaryota; kingdom Viridiplantae; phylum Streptophyta; class Magnoliopsida; order Santalales; family Viscaceae; genus Viscum; species Viscum album. The sequence continues at coordinate 1,550,216,548 of OY728141.1, forward strand.
CCTCAAAGTTCATCTTAGGTCTACGTGCTCTAATCAGATTTTATCTAAATCTAGCTTCCAAGGTTTGTACTAAACTTTCTCTGATACCAACTGTAACGCCCCGAGCCCAGTTACCCAGAGTTGGTGCATTATTACATAACATTGTCATGATCACAAGAAAGATCAAATCTAGAAAGACCGATTGGTTTAGTAGCCTTGGAAACACTAGATATATTCATAATGTTTTACATTACATCATAAAGTGAAAAAATACTACAACAACATAAATGTCTCCATATTCCACACTATTATCCCCTCATAATATCCCTGCAGGTCATTCATAACTTACTTCTTCACATCCTGGGAAAAACAAAACATAGAAAAGGGGTGAGGTCAAATGCCCAGTAAAGATAACAATATAGAAGAAACTTTCAAAAATAAGCATAAACATTTAAGGCAATGTATAACCAAAACAAAAGCCTTTTAAACTTGAACTTCAACATATTATGGAAAAAGTAAAATGAAATAATGCCATTTACTTATTCACATGGATATTCTACTAATCGAATAATCACATGCAATATCAATAACCACCTTAATAATGATGGAATGCATAATGCCAGACTATCATAACCACATAGCCAAGGCCTCGTGCCAAGACTACAAATAAGATTTTGCCAAGGCCTTGTTCCAAGACACTAGTTTGTCTCATGAGACCTACCGATACATCGAGGAGCTATAGAAGGCTCCACCCGTCACATATTAAGTCCAATTCATTCCCATATGAAAAGTTTTAAACATAACATAAACATTCGTACTAAAACTAGCATACGAAATGTCAATACTTTCACCATAAACTATGAATGGTATAAAAATAGCACATCCACAGTCAAACATATCACAAAACCTTCAATAAAATATAGAAGTATTGTATCATAATAAATCAACTTCAAATAAGCGTAGAATCCATCAATAGATGTTGACATAGATGAAATCAAAACTATTTGAGAGAAATATATCTTTTTTTTAAATCATTGAAAAGTCACACATTTATAAAGGAAGTAATTAAAAAGAGATTTTTGAATCAAAGTGTCCCATACCACATTAAAAATTTTGAAAGGAATTAACATTTTAAAAACATTCATGTCCATATAAATAAATCCTTAAAAACCATTTTGAAGACATGGACATTAATTAAAAAGATTTAGAAAGATAAATCTTTAAAACATTTAAAATTCTGATTTTGATAAAGAGTAACTTTTTGAAATTCTAAAAATATTCATTTTGAAGTCATTTAAAAGTCACATAATTATAAAATAAAAAAGTTTCTTTGAAAATATTTTTATAAGCTTGTAAGGGAAGCTTTGACAATTTTATAACGGCGGTAAATAGACGCACCCTCCATATAAGGTAAAAAACATTCTTACCTTAATTTTGTCGAAAAGGTTAAAAAGCACCTTGTTTGGAAAACGACGGAAATATTCCTTTATAAACATCTTATAAAAAGTCAAACAAGGGTATAAATTACTTTAACCCATATTCTGGTAAATAGTAAATTTTTTTTGAAATTCATTTTTAAGAAACATGGATGTGGATGATAGAGAGATCCCGGTAGATTATTATGTATAAACAACCTCAGATAATGAAGAGATTGTGAAATAACCCTTACCTTGTACTTTTACTTGGTTGGGGTAGGTTAACCTCCTGTATAATAGTGAAATAATTGTTATTAAATTATACAAGAATCATATACATTCATATGATATCATATATGGTCTTTTAACATTGCTTTGTTAATAATATCTTAGTATTATCGTTGTTTCGGGTGTTAACTTACTTGTTTTATTTTATATGTTTTGTTACGTAAGACATGTTTATAATGTATAGGTTGTATATTAATCATATATATAATGATATCAAGTCCTTAGATAATATTATTAACCATCAAATAAGACTTATACTTGAATGGATACGATGGAGAATGAATCTCATCGCGTTCGTGGAGACGGTTGTCCGTACGTACGCACGCGCGACAATATCATTGTTTTGATATTAAAATAATATATAATTGGATGGTATATCATATATACAGAATCCTTATCATATTATATTTATTATTTACTTGAGTTACATATCATTATTATACCCATCCAAATAATAATTTATTGAATAACAATTACACCACGACGTGGAGACGGTAAGCCGTACGTACGCACGTATGGTGACATGTTATTAAAAGGATGGATAGAATAGTGAATATGGTTGTACCATATTTATAATAACATCACAGTATATATATGATACTAGAGTTATTATTTTAGAATGGTAACAACAAAGGAAGAAGAAGCGGAAGAAGAAAGGAACTTGAAAAAGGGTGGTGAAATCATTACCTCTTCTTCGGGTTCTTCCTTTTGATTTGATCAAAAGGGATCCATAGGTTGGCTTTATGATCAAAATAAGGCCTCTAGGTTGTATTTAGGGAAGTTGTGAGAGTATTTGGGTAGATTTTGGCCGAACCAAAAGGCTTTTAAGGTGTGAATAAAAGAGAAGGAGGAGTGCCCTTTTATAAGAGGGGTGAGGGGCACCTTTGGAAAAGCTAGAAATATTAGTCTATAATAAATTCATATTCGGTTTCTAATGGCTCCAAAGTTTATTATTCAAAGGTTAAGGTGGGGATGGGTCTAAAACAACTCAACCAATAGGATTTAGACAGGTTTGGGTGCTTATATTAACATTATCTTTAAGTATTAACTCTAAGTTAATTAGTTTCACTTTTAAAATGTCTCTTTGTATTTTTATATTATATGGTTAATAAACTTACCATATACATCTAAGAGACTCCCAAGTGGTCCATTAATGATACACCTATCATGATATAAGTCTCTTGTCAGTACCTTAGATTTTTAGTATTTTTAATATCATTTAATAATATAATATTTAAAAAAAAAAACTCTTTTATGTCAATTTTGACACTATTCAATAGTTGATTTTTGTGAAACTCATAACAAAATGATTACTTAGAAAGAATTTAATTAAATCAATTATAACATGTCATATTAACTTAGAAAATTATTTTAATTCATAAAAAGTCTCAAATTATATTTATTTGGGTATTTATAATATCAATTATTTTAAATTTTCACTATTATGGGAATTACTGCATCATCATTGTGTCATAAATAAATCAAATTATTTAATGTCTAAAAATTATAAATAAAATATCATTATGTAGGAAATATTTTTATCTTTCTAATGAATATTTATAGTCGAAAATCCAACATATATAACCCTATTTAAAAAAATCTAAAAGATATATGCTTATGTCATTTTTGTACTCATATTAACTTAATTAAAATAAAGTGTCCCTATCACCTAAAAGTGGCTCCATGGGGTCCCCAAATCGACCCAAAGATGCCTATGGTCGAACATGTATCAACCAATAAGTTTAGGACACGTTTTAGGGTAATTTAATATTATTATAATATTATTTTTTAACCCTTATTTACCGGATTTACCATTAACCATGGTAAATAAAATATTTACTGCAGTAATTATTCAAAATGTCTAAAAATAAAAGTTTCCTATTTAAACAATTTGAACATCATGATTCTAAATATGGAATCCATTTTTCCAAATTCAAAACACATAAGTGGAAGAAATTAATTTAAAATTAATTCCCGTTGTTAAAACAAAAAGCGTGTTTTTAAGAGATAATAACTATCAAAATATTGACACATGTTTATGTCCGGTTTAATTGTAAAATTATGTCCAATGACTAAAATTGTATTAAATGGTAAAAATATATTCTAAATATACTTTAAAACCACTCAAATTAATAATTTATCACTATTAATTATTTTGATTAAAAAAGTTGTTTTTAATTAAAATTTAGTAATTTTCACTATTCATCAAAATATTAAAGTTATCTGAAAAGTACCAAAATTTCACCTTAGGATAAATTCGATATTTTGAATCCAAAAATGAAGTCCATTTTGAAATATAAAATATATATAATTTCAAAAATTAGGTATTACTATTTATAACGGCTAGTTTGATCGGTTGTGGTGTGTGTTAAAACTCGAAGTTGCGTACAACACACGTTACTGTATTATTCAAAGGAAAGCGTACCGTGGAAGCTTGGGATGTTTCATTTTAAATTTTTGATGTCCCCATTTAGTCAAAAAGTTTAAAATATTGTATTTAAAAAGGGTTCACTATTAAAAGTTGGTAAAAGTGCAATACTGAAAATGAATTTGTTCTTACATTATGCCTAAGAAACTGATAATATGAATTCTAAAATTATAAGGATTATATAAAGTTTAAAATTTAGTTAATACTATTCATAACCTCTTTTGAACGGATTTTTTGGTAAGTCATGGTGCGCTTGAACCCAATGTTGCGTGTAATGCCAGTTATTAAATTATTTTGAAGAAATAACACACTATGAAATCTTGGGGTGTTACAAAAGACCTTACCGATTGGGATCTAATGTGACTGACGACACTTGAATTGGTTTTCGGATGATGAAACAGGATAAGGAAATGATCTTGCATCTCCTTTTTCTTCACCCGATAGCTCTTCTGTATAGAAGAAGATAAAATGAGGATACTTCCCATTTTAAGCTTAATTTTAGTAGTATAGAGTGTGTAAGTTTGTATACACAGCGTTTATATCATTTTATTATTCACAAGTTCACTGACTTACTTTAAACATCCTGGACTGACCTTGTCGACATGACTACACGGTGTGTACTAGGGAGTACACAGTGTGTAGTCGAGTTTTCTTATCTCCTTAGCCAAAAAAATCACACACCGTGCATTCCCATCCTACACAGCCAGACTACCCAGTGTATACATGAGATTACACATCGTGTTCTTCTAACACTTAACATTTTTCCAGTTTTCCTTGTTGAAAAAAATCAACTCAAAGGAAAAGAAAAATAAGAAACCCATACCTCATAATAAGAATCGGGTTCTTACAATCTCCCCCACCCCCTAAATCATATCATCTCCAAATTTCCCTTCCAAGGATAGTGAAGGAATATTTGAGAATAACTCCTGCCACTGAGCACGTACGTAAGCCTCCCTCTCCCAATTCTCTCCATGTTCTTAGTTGTTCTTCCATAGTACTCATACGAGACGAACTGACTTTCCTTGTAGAACCTTTATGATCCAGTCAACTATTTGAATTAGATGCTCCTCAAAGGATGCATCAAACTAAATCTAAACCTCCTCTGGATGAAAAATGTGAGATGATTCTGAGTTATAACATCCTAGTTGAGATACATAGATGATGTCATGCATTTCTCCGTACCTCTGAGGCAACTATAACAGATAGGAAACTGACACGACTTGTTCTAGAATCTCAAACAGTTTGACATATCACGGTGAGAGATTATCGTCTCTCTTAATCCTCTTGTGTCTCAATCTCGATGCGACACTTAGGAGAACTCAATCCCCGACCTCAAAATTCAAGGGTCATCTATGGAGATCGACAAAAGATTTATGATGAGACTACATAGTATCCATCTGTCTCTAAATCAAGTGAACCTGCTCAGTCATATCCTAGAGAAGATAGGGTCCCAGCATAGCTGCCTCTCCTGCCTCAAGCCAATACATGGGTGATTGGCATGTCCTGTCGTACAAAGCCTCATATGGAGCCATCTGAATAGTATCCTAGAATCTATTATTATAGGTGAACTCAAGTAGGGGTATGTGTCTTTCCCAAGAACCCCCAAAATCCAGGACACATTCAAACAACATTTCCTCTAAAATCTTTATTGTACTCTCTGACTGGCCATCTATCTGAGGGTGGTATGCGGTGCTCAGAAGCACCCATGTACACAATGCCCTCCTGAAATTATTCTAGAAACAAGATGTAAAGCGAACGTCCCTATATAAAATGATATAATGATGGACTCCATGAATTAGTACCACCTCTCGAATATATATATTTCTGATCTCATCTACACCAAAGGTCTCCTTGATCGGTAAAAATTGAGTGACCTTCACAAGCCTATAAACTAAGACCCAAATAGCATCGTTGCATCTAGGAGACCTCGGTAACCCCATAAAAAAATCCAACTCCACATCTTCCCATTTCCACTCAGGAATGGGTAGCTTCTTTAAAATCCCATCCAATCACTGATGTTCTTCCTTCACCTACTGATAGGTGGAACACCTTATAACAAAACTAGCTACTTCTCACTTCATACCTAGCCACCATTACTGACGGTGCAAGATACAGTATATCTTGGTGACTTCGGGATGCACTAACCAAGATGAAGCATGAAACTCGTGCATCGCCTCCTCACGTATATCCCCTATAACCCACACAAATCCAGGGATATGTAGAAATCCATCATCACCTATCATCCATCCAGAAGTAGGGTCCTCAGAAGCCACACTCTCTTGGAGGACTAGGCCTTCAGAATCTGATAGCATCCTCATTCTCACTCTGTCCAGTATGGTAGAGGTATCCTCCATAGAAGAAATATAATTTTTCCCCTTATTATCATTCACCTCTAAATGTATCTCAGATAATACGACCATAAGCTTCCACTAACCACTGGCCTCCTGCACTGCCTGTATATGAGTCCTCCTACTCAGTGCATCAGCCACTGCATTTCCTTTTCCATGTGCATAAAATACATCAATGTCAAATAACTGAAGGTATTCAACACACTGTCGCTGTCTATGATTCAAATCATGCTGAGTAAATATGTATTTTAGACTTTTGTGGTCCGTGTACACAAAAAAATGTTCTCCTAATAAATAATTCCTCCAACAGCACAAAGATTGGACAAAAACATCCAACTCAAGATCATGTGTCAGGTAATTTCTCTCATGTGGAATCAACTACCAAGACCCGTAGGGAACTAATCAATCTCTATTAATAAGCACTACTCCCATCCCAATACCTGATGCATCGATGTAAAAAGTGTAACTCTTTCCTGGCTCCGACAATATCAGTATCAGTGCTGAAGTCAAAAGTCCCTTTAAATCCTGAAAGGCTGCATCACAAGAATGTTAACATTCAAACATCACACATTTCTTAGTCATTCCCATCATCGGTGCTGCTAAGGATGAGAATTCCCATATAAAATGCATGTTGTAACCAGTTATCCCCAAGAAACTTTACAACTAAAAAACGTTTTTGGGTTTCTCCCAAGTAACTACTTCTCTCACCTTATATGGGTCGACTGATACTTTAGTATTTAAGATGACATGACCTAGGAAGTGAATCTGATCCATCTAGAAGTGGAATTTTGAAATCTTAGCATATAACTGCTACTCTATCTCTGTACTAAAAATGATATCAAGGTGTTTGGGATGGTCATGTCGATTGTGAGAATACACCAAGATGTCGTCCACGAAAACCACCACAAAGGAATCTTGGTAAGGATGGAACACTCAGTTCATCTCCGCCCTGAAAACTACTGGTGCATTTTTGAGACCAAAAAACAAAACCAAGTACTCATAGAGACTATACCTATTACTAAATTATGTACGAGTTATGTCTACTGGTCGAGCACGTACATAGTGATATCCTGACCTCAAGTAAATCTTTGAGAACACTCGAGATCCTCAAATCTAATCAAACTTGTCATCAATATTGGGTAAGGGATATCAATTTTTAACTATCAACTGGTTCAGTTTTCTATAGTCCATCCAAATATTGAGAGTATCATCTACCTTATTTGAGAAAAGGACTGTTGAACCCCAAAGAGAAGTACTGGTTCAGATAAAATCATTAGCTTCCAGATCTTCCAAATGCCTCTTGATCACATGAAACTCCATCGTAACCATCCTGAAAGGAGGAATGGATAATGATTTAGCTCATGGAACTAACTTGATGGTGAAATCCACCTCCCTAACCGTCGGTAAGACTGAGAAGTTTTCAAGAAAAACATTCCTAAAACAATCAATCACTAGAGGAAAATCTGTCATACATGTTCCCTGATCATCTAGATATAAACTCGCAATTTGGGATGTCATCCCACCTATCCCATGATGCAGAGGTCCAGCTCAGCTCATCTGGACATCCCATTCTCCCTTGTATATTAAAGATCCACCCTCTGGTGTTTTAAAACTCACCCTAAGGTGATAGAAGCCAAAAATGGATTGAAAGGAAAGAAACCCATCCATTATGAGAACAACATCAAAGATCTTCATCTCTAAGACACAGAGGTTCCATAGAAAGTGATACCCATCAATTTGAAGGGGGAACTCCTTGCACCGATGCACACCTTCCGTTCTAATACCTAATGGGGAATCCAATGTCATAACATCAAAAGTAGTAGAAACACAGATCCCAAGGATTCCAACATCAGAAACATATATAAAACTACATGTTTCACCAATATCAAAAAGTGTAGAAGATAAATAAAGGTGACTAGAATAGTACTTATGATAGTATAAGGTCAGAGATCCTTCTCCTATTAGGTCTCTTAACTGCATATTTCTGACATATATCATATCCCTGTGACACAGCCAGGCTACCCTGATCTGACCCACCATGTTGTCTCTAAGATCTTAGGGTCTGGATACCATGACCACACCCACCACCTTAGCGTGCTCGCCCCAATGCATTCTAGTTTCTAGACTTTTGATAATATACTGACCCTGCTTCTATATGTGGAGTCTGTACATAACCCCTCTCATTATCCACTAGTGGAAATGTCATGCACAAGCATTGTAGATGGTACATCTTTCCACAAGATCGACACTCAACTGGGCCTTTCAGGCACTGAGGTTTAGTATTCCCAATCTTTCCGCACTAGTATTACCTCATCTGGATATCAAAAGATAGGTTCTGACTGCTCGTATCCCCATGAGAAAGCTCCATACAACACTTCTTTCTTCCTTTCAAGACAGTAATAGATCTCGGTGTCAAACTTCCTTGGATCGCACCCCCAGAATCCCATAGATTACCCTCGAGGATCAACACCTGATTCACAATGGAATGTACATAAGGTAACATGAAAATGTTCACCTGTGCTCGAATGTTGTTCTGAAGACCATCCTCAAAGTGCATAGCACTCAATGCCTCATTACCCATCAGAACATAAGTGAATTGCTAAAGATTTGTAAAGCATGAAGAATAGTCCATCAGTGACATAGTACCCTGCTCCAGATTCATGAACACATGGGCTTGATTAGCTGTGAGGGTCTCAGGAAAGTACTAGTCATAGAAGAATGTCTGGAAGCCTCCCCATGCCATGTCTCGATGGCACTCTGTCTATGTGATAACATCCCATCACATCTTAGCAGAATCTTGTAGCATATAATTCGGGTACTTGATCCTCTAATTAGGAGGAATTTCAAGATTTTCAAAGATAGGAAGAATTGATTCTATCTAGGATTCTGATGCATGTGGTCAACCATCCCTTGAAAAAGTAGGCAGATGCTACTATTGGAATATACGCTTCAGCGCTACCATAGATGTGGCAGCCATTGGTGCTCCCTAATAGGTCTTCATAAACCTCACAAAACCTTCTCAGAACTGTGCATCTGCACCCACATCTAGTGTAATGGATGGTTTCACAACTGCCACAACTGGAGGATCCATCGGTAGTCTATGGCCCAACATTTTTTGAGTATGCTCATCGCTGCTCTACTGACGTATAGATTGTGGTTGTTGCAGCGGAATAACTCTACAAAGTCCAGCACACATGCCTTAGTTCTGACTTAACGAAAAGTAAATGTTACTCAGAAGAGTGCAAGAACAGAAAAAATTAAGGAAAAGACTCAGGTTTTTCAAAACTAAAGTACCTGGTGCGTATTAACCCATACACGACATGCCTTCCTAGGCATCTTCTTGGGAATTTACTTCTTCCCAACATGGTTGTGTAACACCCCATGTACAAAGTGTGTTTCCCCAGAGACACAGCGTGTACTTGAGTTTCCTTCCTACCAAGGTACTAGTACACAGATAGAACTACACAGTTTTGCTGGTTTAAAAATACATGGTGTGTTCACCATTGAGATGACGTGTACCTCTAAGTTTTTTTCCACTCATGTTGTTTTTCACACAATCGGATACACGGTCGACTCATACACAATGTGTCTTCCCGAATACACATCGTGTTCTACTAAAATTTTGACAACTCGTGTTCCCTCCTTACATGGTAGGTTATATTTTCAAGGACTAAACGGCGTGTAAACGGGTCACACGGCATGTTCTTCTTAAAATTTTGAACACATTCTTCCCCAAATATGATTTACACATGGCCTGTTAGGTTAGACTACACACTGTTTATACTCAGTTTTTCAGGACATAAACACGATATTTCCTAAAAAAACCCCTATTTTGTTGGAATACCAACCAGCGAGATGCCAAATTCCAATCTGTGGGGGCCCATACTACCCAAAAATCAAGGTTTGGCACCCATGAAGAACATATCATAGTATATTTAAAGATAAAATTTGGGTCATGATTTTCCAAATTTCGGTCCAAGAGGGCCCATACACCTATAGAACCAAAGTTCCATTTCCATTCCATCCAAACCATAGCATATTCCAATACACCAATCACAACAATAGGAATAGCTGTAACACCATCTATCACAACAACATGTGATAACTAATTCATCATAGATGGCATAGCACAATTCACGGTATGTGATTATAACAAGTTCTTATATGATGCATGAAATGGAATACCCTCATCTCATCAGGTTGAAATAAAATAGAACCCCAATTGCATCAATAGTAATAGAAAAAATCAAGTGTGTCACCTAATGGTTAAATCAAATCAACTATAATAGCTAAAAATCTAAAAAACACAAGTCAATTCGAGACAATTTAGATTTTCTCTATACGCGGGGTAGCTACTCCCGAGCACATCTAATTACCAAATACTCGTTCCTTCCTATCCCTACCTATGGGATCCAAACAGTAATACAAAGCATAAAAGTAACCCAATTGATACCACTTTTTGACATCTCGGATTAGCATGCCACTAAATGGTGCCCCGTACCCGGTTGGCTACATGGCCTCAAGTGCATTTCCCCAAATGCTAGAGGCTTCTGACTAGCTGCGAGGTCCTAGTGTGTGATAGTGGGGAAACTATGCCCTTTTTGATAGATTGTATCACAACAGAATAAATAATGACAATAGTGGAAGAAGTAAAGAGCATGCAACTAGAGTAAACAACTAAAGACTCAAGATCAAGATAGCCAGACGGTATATAATAACAAATGAGGTAGCATGTCACATGTTTCAAGAAAATAGTGAAAGAAATATACACTGTAATTAAGTATAATACAATACCAAAGTACAGTAAAACAAAATGAAGCTCAACAGCATCACAAGCCAAGGCTTGGTCACATGCTCCCCTACTCCTAAGCAGCAATCAAGTACCTGTATAGGGAGCCTTGCCCCTATCAACACATAAGGTAATATAGTCTGTTTATACTGAAGCACATGACCCAAACAGGGTGTGTGAAATAAATCCTAGTATTCAACCACCAAAGGTCATTGGAAATCTGTCAGTGAGTATATAAAACAATAGTGTACAATAGTGAAATGTTGTAAACTTGAAAGTACTCAAAAGTATATAATCCTATATGCACTTGCATTCATTTACATTCATTTAATGTTCTTTAATAAATTCAAATTTAGTGAATTATATAAGTCTATGGATCTGGCTGAATCCAGTCAATCCACTATATAAGGTAACCACAACAGATTACTTATTAGGATATCTAAGAAAAGACATTTAGACTGAATCCAAGCTTGTTATTTGGCTTGGATAACTTGTCATCAGTCATTCCAGTTCAATATGTCTTAGGGCCTACCCCAATGTATAAGAATTTCAGCATATTCTAATCAGGGACCAGCCTAGTGTATCAGCATTTCAACATATTATAATTTGGGAAAAGCCTGGTGTATCATCATTTCAGATTATTATAATTAGATGCAAGCCCAGTGTATCAGAATTTCATCATATATAATCAAGGACAATCTTGGTGTATCAACATTTCAGCATATTATAATCAAGGACAAGCCTGGTGTATCATAATTTTAGTATATTATAACCATCACATGTAATTTACACGAATACATGGATTTAATCCCAACTCATGTGGGCATTTTATATAACAATATATCATTCTAATCAAACCCAAAAGGGAAAAAATTCGCAAGAATCCAAAGCATTCTTTTTAGAAGGCCAACCAAGGGAAATGAACCCATGGGGTGTCCTTAAATAAAAAAATAAGCAATATCATACTTCAATTTCATATAACCAAATACTTATACATCATTAGGCATCTAAAAGTTTCAATTTTAGAGAAAAACAATTCCAAAAAATGGTATCATATTAATTTTGCATATATAATCAACTTGACATTTAAGGAAAGGCACAAGACCACCTACCTCGATGTTGTATAACCAATATAAACCGACATCGACCCTTGAATCAGCCTAGAATAGTGTAGATTTAAGAAAAGAGATAAACCATTCAAACTTAAATAACTCTATTGAGAGACAAAATCACCAATAATGGATATGTAAAAAGAAAACCATTACCAATTGAGTTCTAACGTGACCAACTTCACTTGAATCAGGTTCCAGATGATGAAATAAGAGAAGGAAATGAACTCGCAACTCCTTGTTCTTCACCCAGTAGCTCTTCTGTCCAGAAGAAGAGAAAACAAGGCTACTGCCTGTTTTAAGCAGAATTTTTGGACTACACGACATGTATGTTTGTATACACGATGTGTATAACATTTTATTTTCCACAAGCTTTCCAACTTACTTTACATGTCCTCCACCATCCTTTCTGATATGACTATATGGTGTGTAATAGGAATTACACGATGTGTAGTGGATTTTACTTATCTCCCTGTTCAATAAAAGCACACACCATGCATCGCCATCCGACAGGACTAGACTACATGACGTGTACATGAGATTACACAACGTGTTCTACTAAAACTTAACATTTTTCCAGTTTTACTTGTTTTATAAAAAACAACTCAAAGGAAAAAAAGAAGAAACCCATACCTCATAAGAAGAACCAGGTTCTTACAATCTTTATTTTATTTCTAGGTATTATTAATAGTACCTTCTGTAATTTTTATTAATACAATAAAAGGGTAAATATGGTAATTAAGGGTAACAATACTATTTTAAAATTACCCTAACTCTTATATTAATATAATTTAAGGATTTGTTTTGACCAGAATCATCCTTGTGTATAAATGTTATCCTTTGGAATCCACTTGAATTATATTCGGATAAGTAATTTATTTTATTTAAAAAAAGTTAAATTTATCTCGCTCAAATTTTAGTAACTAATACATTTTTAATAAATCGTTATATAGAAGATAAATTCTATTATAAATACTAATTTGAAATCTAAAATTTTTGTCTCCATCATGGTAATTTATTTTTATTTTTTAGGAAATATATAATTACCTTAAATACTTATACTTTGATGATGTAAAAAATAATTTATTGATAAGAAATAAATAAAACCATTGTTTATTAATATACTAATAACCATCAAAATACCTAAACACTTGAAAAATATTATTTTCAATGTTTATCTCGACCATAACCATCCAAGGGTCGAGTTTTTGAATATTTGGATCCTTAAATTAGATATTGTGATACTTATTTTATTTTATTTAATGTGAAGTCAAAGTTTTCACATTAATAATTTAATAAGTATAAGATTTTTAATGTTAGATTTTATAGAAGATAAATTTTACTAAATGTATTATCATGAAATATAGTAGATTTATCTTCATCTTAGTATTTTATTTTTAATTTTTATTCAAAAAAAAGTATATTAAATAATTACACAAAATTGATGTAGTAATTATTTAATTAATTGAGATATCAAATAAATCATTTCAAAAATATAAAAATAAATATATTTTGGGATAATTAATATGTCCAATGAATTTTTTATTTTACCTATACCGCTTAAGAATATAATAAAACAGTTGGCTCGAAGTTAACGTGTTATCTTAATATTTATAAAATCAATGAATTGAATAGTGTCCAAATTGACACTATTTATTTTTTTTATCAAAATAATGTATTATTAAATTATTTAAAAATCATAAAACATTTAAAAAATATATATAATAATTTTATTATGGTAGAAAATATTATAAAGTATTTATTTATAATTCAATTTTTTTCAAATAATTAAATATTGAACCCGTTTAATATTGAAATTTTGTTAGCATAGTTAAAAATTAAATAGAACATCTAATAGTTAATTAAAATGATATGTTTTTAATTGATAGGAAAACTTTTCTTTTTTTGGTTGATGATATTACAACCCTATCTCATCTCATCTTCACAATTGGAACATTTTGATGTTTTATATGGGTTTTGATTTCATTATTAATTAATATTCTTAGAGATCCCAAAAGTGCCCCTCTCCTCAACTATAAAAGGGAACCTCCTCCCTCACCACTTCACTTCACTTTGATTCTCCATTCTTGGACATCCCCGGACAATTTCTCTTCTCAACCTCCCTATTTACATTCTAGAGGTTCTGGTCTTATTTAATGTAACATCATAGGTATTTATAGAATTATACTTTTTCATATCTATTAATATTTTTGAATTTAATATTAATTTTATCTTAAAGGGGTCACTATGTATGATAGCATACCAAACACAAAAAAACTGTTTTTTTGTAAATCATACATTTCACACAACACTAAGTTATACTAAAAAATAATACAACAATAATATTATTATTTTAAATGGAAGTTAACGCATAGTCGTTGTACTAGTAGGAATCAACATAATGAAATATATTATTATTTTACATATTTTTTAAATGTTTTACATATATTCATTGAATTTTAGAGGATTAAAATTATAATTAATCCAGTTTTAAGCATAAAATACTATATTATTTTTATTAAAGGTTGTTTTACCGCCTTTTGATGGAAAAACCTTTTTAAAAATAGTTTTTTTAAATTTTATATGTTCTATTTGATAAAATAAACTTCTTATTCAGAATTGGAACATCAAAGTTTACATTTGTTGATTTTTTGGAATTTTTCTGATAAAATCTATATTTTAATGAATAGTGAAAAATAGTAAATTTTAATTCAAAGATGCCTTTTCATCTAATTTATTTATTTAGTTATATTGTAATTCTAATTAGTTTTGAAGTGTAATTGGATTATGTTTTAATCATTTAATCCAATTTTGTTCATTATAAGTAATTTTACATTAAAATGGGACATAAAAATATGTCAATCTTTTGATAATTTTTATTTCTTAAAAACCAATTTTTTGGTTTTGAAAATTGGAATAAATTTTAAATTAATTACTAAAATTTCTTTGTTTTTGATATAATTTTTTTTTCATATATGGAATCATAAGGTCTGAATTGTTTAAATAGGTACCTTTGATTTCTAGACATTATGAATATTATCTTCAGTAATTTTTTTTATTTACCATGGTTAAAAGGTAAATCAGGTAAATAAGGGTAAAAAAATAAAATTATAATAATATAAAACTACCCTAAAACATGTTCTAATCCTATTTGATGCGATATGTTGGACCATGATCATCCTTACGATGAAATTTTGGCATTTGGGAGCCACTTGAGAGTGAAAATGACATGTTATAATAATTAATTTAATGTAAAGGGAAATATAACATAAACATGTAACTTTTTCTTAAAACAATTTTAATACAGGGTTATATAAATGATTTATTTTACTATAAATATTAATTTAAAATATAAAATTATTTCGTACATAATTGTATTTTATTTATAATTTTTAGACATTAAATAAATTAATTTATTTATGACACAATGATGATGAAATGATTACCTTATTAATGAAAGATTCAAATAAATGATAGTATAAATATTATAATAAATATAATTTAAACATTTTCATGCCATACAGAAATTTTATGGAAGATTAGGACATATTATATTTTATTTAATGCTTTCGGTTCGAAGGAATAAAGTTTTTATGACATTAATAAAAATCAATTACTAAATAGTGTCAAAAAAGTATAAACTAACCTATGTTTATTATTCAGGAATATAAATAATTAATGATACAAGACGGACTGAAGGTAAGGGAACTTATTAAACCAATTTTCAATCATTGGGTTAATCTTCTACTTATTTATTATGTCGTGTTATGATTATGTGAGCAATAAATTTTGATATCCTATCATGTATTTATACTTTATTTATGTGTTTTTATAGTGAAAAGGGATAATCAATATATTTTATTAACAAAATGATCTTTGTAAGGTAAATATTAAATCAATATTCGTTCAATGAGTTAAATATCCATGTCATTGATTTTGTTTTTCCAAAAATGCGTGTGAATTACCTCTGATAGTTCTACAACAAATATCGACTTATATTGAGTATTTTTATATTTGTCACACATATTTGTGTCATTTATTTATCCTTAATCTAATAAAATGATCTTTATAAGGGACTTCGTCTCAATATCATTTCATTGAGGTATATTTTTGTTTATACCCGACCTTCTTTTATACAGTGTATAATCAACCCCATTGAATTTTAACTTCATTCAACAGTTTTCAAAAAGAAATATTTTTTTAAAATCATTTTACTAAATGACAAAAAGAATGTTTCTATTTAATATATGTGGTGACAATGACCTTTCAGGCGCCATGAGCATTATTTGATATGTCGATTCCTCTATAAGACATATTTTAAAAAAAAGAAATGTAAATACCATATTTATTTATTTAGGTATTTTGGTATTGAAATTGGATTCCAATATAGTTTTATTATATCAATATGTTGATAAGATGGCTTATTATTGCTATGTGGAAATGCTATTTTTATTTTATGCTTGTTCATATGCAATGATTATGTTATAGTTCTTGGCTATTTATTATGTATACGGGTGGTGCTATGATAAACCGATGGTGGGTGAGCTCGTGATTTATCTCCAATGTATTGGGTAACGTGACAAAGGTAAATGTTAAGGTTTATCTTTAGAGATTTAGGGAATATATTGTGATGGGTATTCCAAATGTAACCATAAAGGTTACTCCCTATATGGATATAAAATTTATAATGTATGTATGTTATGGATTCAATAAGTTACCTTAGGATTTATGATTTCTATGGGTTATTTATAAATCTTATGACTTTATGTGGTATGTTAAAGAGATTAGATTTTATAAGTAGAAAGCATGATTTCATTGATTTGTATGTATTCATGGATTAATGTTTTTTTGTTATTTTATATCCCTTACTGAGATTTTTATGCTCATCCCAGGTTTTGAATTAGTTTTCACAGGACTTAAAGAAGAATAGAGTCAAGAAAGGGATCAAGGAAAAGTACTTCTATTTAAACATGGAACAAACCATGTTTCTTTTTAAAACGTTTTTGTTTTATTAAAAGTTTTGAAAGAGTATAAGTGTCTACTTTTTAATATTTGAGATGTAATGTAATATTTATGGCCTAATTCTCTAAAACTCTAAACTTTAAAATATCCTCAATGTGAATGAAATCAAATTATTGATCAAAAATCAAGATCATGTAAAGTTTACGTTTGGGGCTTTAGAGTTGGTATTAGAAGTTGGTTTCGATAAATTTAGAGGTTAGGGTGTTATTTAAGCATATGTGAAATTCTTTATATGACCGAAATTGTTAGCATATTATAGAGATTCATCATTATTTTATATAAATTTAATGGGTTTTAGATAACATGAATATGTATATATTTGTGTTTAATCTCCTCTTATGATAGTATATTATGATTTCATTGATATACTCACACTAACCTTTTTTGGTTTTAGTAATGGTTTTGATTTAGCAGGAACGAAATTTAAAATTGATGTGAAGGGAACTGTGGTGGTTTTATGAATAAGTAACCGAATGAAATGGGATCTACAATGATAAATCTTATTGTTATTCTAAACCAACTATCTAGAGTAATGATTAACCACTTGAACCTTGGTGATATTTCTGATGCATCATATACGAGAGAAAAAAATCCATGTGGAAGTTCAAGTAATAATCATAATTTTATGTATATTCAGAGACATATGTGTCATGTATGTTGAATGAATAACCTAGGATAATGTTTTAAACTGAAGGAAAGATGTTATAGATGCGGTAATGAAGGCCATAAAGCAATAACCTTCCATGGAAAGAGGAAGAGTTCTATTGACTCAATACAATGGAAATATGTTCTTTATGAAGGATTAATTGAATGTTTCAAATGTGAGGAGTATGGTCTTTATGAAAATAGATGTCCTTTGAAGAAGGTACAATAATGGGAATAAGATTACTTTAAAAATATATGTCTACCAACACCTAATGCCGTTCTAATTAAAGACAAGGAAATTGAAAATGAACAATGAAAGACATGAATTATTTCTTACCTTATGTTTTGAAATAATTGAATATTAGTAAATGATCCATGATTTTGTTTGTACGAATGAATTATTATGGAAAAGGTTGGAAAAACATGGTTAAGGGATCATGAAGAATGATGGATGATTAAAATGTCTACATTTTAAGAATTGAAGAGTTATGATAGATCTATGAATGATTATATGTTTAAATTTATTAATTATGGGAATACATTGAAAGAATTATTGTATGTCTAACCCTTAAGTTTTTTATGTAAAAATGAGGGATAATTATCTCTTCTTTTATGGATATAGTTATAAAGAACCCTTACAACTTATATGATCCTTGAATTTGGGGAAATTATGTGTTATTACATTTTGAGATACGAAATGAACTGAATGAGATTAACTTGAGGTTAAATTATGTTATGGTTATTTTGATGATTTTATCTCATGTTTTGAATGTTATAAGAATTGTATAGTTTTATAAAAAGGGAAAAATATAGGATGGGTGACAGCCCATCGTGTCCGGTAAGGCCATTGGAATCGAACCCACAACCGAAGGGCGATAAGGGTGCATCGTCTACCCCTGCCCTACATGAAGTCCCTATTTAGAATGACTTATTTTTTTATGTTAAATGATTTTATGGATTAAGAATAAGTTGATTTTGGGAACTTATTTTTATCAAATGGATATCTTTATTATAATAAAATGATTTTTTTATTAAGTGATAAATGTTATTTTAGAAGACGTTAACTCTTTTGGGAACATTATATTCCTAAGGAAAATTAAATACTATGGTATTTAATTTGAGGATCAATGGTTGAATTTTATTTTGAAAGAAAATATATTTTTTATTGTAGATATATAGCAGTTTGGGTTACTTATGGAAATGATTAACCTATCATGGAGAAAATGTTATTAGGTTAATTACATTGAAGAATGATACTTTTTGAGTAGTCAATGTTATTTGGAGATAAATGTTAGGATTTATTGTGGAAGAATATGTGATCAATTCATTATGAATTTTGGGTTTCAATTTTAGTTTGTATTATTTTGATGAATTTTAATAAAAATTGTCTATTGAATGGTTTTTGTTGAACTTTGGGTATTGTTTTTCAAATTTTTGTGATTAGGAGTAGTATTTATTTTATAAAGGATTACTATTTTGGGGGATAATATAATCATGTAAAAACCATTTTGGTTTTCATTAATGTCTAAATACAGGGGAAATATATAGTTCATCATTTCTTGATTATGTGATTTTCTAGAAGTTTATTATAGTACTTCAGGTGTGACCACGTCATCTTGAATACTCATCGTTAGGTGAAAATATGATTTTGTGGAAGATATTTATTAAAAGATGAAACTCTACCTGAAAAGTAAGTATGTTTCCTTATCTTATTATTCAAGATCTTAAATAAATTCCTAAACATTATGAAAATGATATTAAAACACAAATATTTTCCATTTACTTTTCCTTTTGGGAAATCAAGGACCATTTAACCCATCACAAGTTTGTGGTTTTCTGGTAGTTAACATTCTCCTGATCATGTTTTATATCATTCTCCATCAAAACAAGATGGGTTTTTTTCCATATCAATGTTTTAGTACATGGAATCCCAATATGTGTTATCTCGGGTGACCTTTGTACTTCTATTTCTTTCTTTTAAAGAGATAGTTTTGTGGACTCTTTTTCGGATGTGGTATTTTCAAAGACATTTCCGACCCCAATTAGAACCTTATAAGGATGCAATTTCTAAAGGGGGATGATGTAACAACCCAGGTATTTATAGAATAATAATTTTTTATATCTATTGATATTTTTGAATTAGATATTAATTTTATTTTAATGAGGACACTATGTACGACAGCGTCCCCGACACCCAACAACGGGTTTCCCTGAAATCTTATGTTTCACACAACATTGAGTAATACCAAAAAATAACACAACAACAATAATATTATTTTAAATTGTAGTTAACTCCTAGCCATTGTATTTGCGAAAATGAACAAAATTAACTATATTATGATTATACATATTTTTAAATGTTTTTACATTTATCTAATGAATTTTATAGGCTTAAAATGAGAATGAATCCAATTTGAACCATAAAATACTCTAATATTTTTTTAATGGTCATTTTATCGCCTTTTGATGGAAATTCCTTTTTAAAAATAGTTTTTGTCACTTTTATATATCCTATTTTATAAAATAAAATTCTTATTTAGAAGTAAAACCTCAAAAATCACTTTTTTTGATATTTTAGTATTTTTATGATAAAATCTATATTTTAATGAATAGAGAAAAATACTAAATTTTAATTCAAAACTGCCTTTTCATCTAATTTATTTATATATTTAGATTTTCCATTTAATCGGTTTTAAAGTGTAATTGTATTATATTTTTATAATTTACTCCAATATTGGTCATTTGAAGTAATTTTACTTTTAAATTAGACATAAACACATTTCAATCTTTTAATAGTTTTTTATTCTTAAAAATCAACTTTTTGGTATTAACAATGAAAATTAAATTTAAATTAATTACAAAAATTTCTGTGTTTTGAATTTAAATAAATTTTTCCCATATTTGGAATCATAAGGTAAAAATTTTGTAAATAGGTACCTTTTATTTTTTGAC
Source organism: Viscum album (assembly GCA_963277665.1). Lineage (NCBI taxonomy): Eukaryota > Viridiplantae > Streptophyta > Magnoliopsida > Santalales > Viscaceae > Viscum > Viscum album. Next base: position 1,550,237,523 of record OY728141.1, read on the forward strand.
ATTATGAATAGTAACTTCAGTAATTATTTTTATTTACCATGATTAAATGGTAAATAAGATAAATAAGGGTAAGAAAATAATATTATAATAATTTAAAACTACCCTAAAAATGTCCTAATTCTATTGGATGAGATATTTCTGACCATAATTATCCGTAGGCCGAACTGTTTCCATTTGGGAGCAACATGAGTGTGAAAATGACATGTTATAATAATTAATTTAATGTAAAGAGAAACATAACATAAACCTGTATGTTTTTAATGATTTTTTTAATATTGGGTCATATAACCGATCTCTTTGACAATAAATATTAATTATAATGATAAAAAATTTCATAGATAATGGTATTTTTAAATATTTTTTAGACATTAAATAAATAAATTTATTTATGATACAATGATGATGCAATGATTACCTTATTAATGAAAGATTAATATAATTGAAATTATAAATATTAAAATAAATATAATTTAACATTTAGATGCCCTCCATTAATGTTTTTGATGATTTTGACATATTATATTTTATTTAATGCTTTTTTTAGAAGGAATCAATTTTTTATGACTAAATAAAAATCTATTACTAAATAGTGTCTAAATTGACATAAATGAGTCTTTAAAACAAATATTATGTTATTAAATGATATAATAGTCCTAATAATATAATATTCTGCCAAATAATTGAGATAATGTTAAAATTTTCATTAATAATCCACTTGTGGTTATATTTTTATTTTATAGTAACTATAGTAACCATATATTATGAAAATACAAGAAGATGTGGTAAGAGTTAATTTTTTAACTAAGGGTTAAAGCTAAAAGATAAGGTTAATTTTATGACATAAACTTATCTAAAACCTATTGGTTAAGAGGCTTCAGACACATACTCACCTTATACTCTAAATATATCACTTTTTAACTATTATATTTAAAAAATCAATTTTTAATAAAATTATATTTCAAGACATTCATAAAGTGTCCCTCATCCCTCTTATAAAAGGACACCACCTCTTCCCACTTTCTCACCACTCTAAAGCCCTTTGGCTCATAAAATTTATGATCAAATAATCTCCCAACATCCCCCTTCCACTTATAGGACACTCATTGGGAATAAATACATCCTAAGGATACCTTTTTGGAAATTAAATCGGAGATACTCGAAAAAGAGGTATTCATTTTATCACCACATTCAAAATTATTTTATTCTTATATATCCTCTTCTTATGTAATTTCTATAATAAAGTAATAAATCTGGTATATTATAAATTATGGGATGTTATTATAATTATGGTATAACATTATACCTTCTTTTATCCATCCTATGAATAACAATATCACCATGCATGCGTACGTACAACTTACTGTCTTCACATCATGGTGTAATTTGTTATTAAAAAAGACTTGATTTGGATGGGTATAATTATTATTATAATGGATGTAAATAATTAATATAACATGATAATTATTCTTTATAATTAATATACCATCCAATTCTATATTGTTTAACCATTAAGTGAATGATATCATCACTCAAGCGTATATACGCCCTACTGTCTCCACGATGCGGTGCAATTCATTCTACCTGATCTTTATTAAACCATGATTATATACCTGAATGTAATGAATAAATATGATATATATTATATTTATATTGAGTCTATTATTCTATAATTTTTATTTACAACATACCTCTATGTATTCCATAATGTGTAAATATGATAATTTCATTTGAGGAAGTGTGGACTAACGCCCCCTCAAAGTGATATGACTCATTCATGCCATAATTGGAATGTTTACATGATGGATTTAATGAAATTATGTGACATATATAATATAAATATTATACTATAATTATAATATACCTTTGTATCAATTATTTTTCATTCTTTTAATATGATAAAGAAATGAAAGAAGCATGCAGGCATACGTACAACCTACCGTCTCCAGGAAAGATGCATTTCATTTCTTATATAAAAATGTTATGGACTATTATAAATACATATATACTGTATATATATGATATTTAAATCATGAATAATATTTTTTATATGATGTAACTTTTACCACATGCACAATTTACATCAAACAAGTTGATTTTCCACTCAAGTACCGAATATCGACAAAATGACCAATCTGAACTTAAATAATTATGTAATTTTTATAACATGGTTGTAAGTGATATAAAAAGAATAATTAAATTGAAAAATGTTTTAAAGAAAGTATAAATTAACCCGATTTAATTATTTAGGAATATAAATAATGAATGAGACATGTTGGACTCACGGTAAAGGAACTTGTTAACCCAATTTCCATTCATTGGATTAATCTTATACTTATTTATTATGTCGTAGTATGATTATTTGAGAAATAAATTTTGATATCCTATCTTTTATTTATAATATATTTATGTTTATTTATAATTAATAAACATAATCCATCTATTTTATTAACAATATGATCTTGGAAGGGAAATCTTGACTCAATATTCATTCATTGAGTTAAATATCCATGTCATTGGTTTTGTTATTCCAAGATTATGTGTGAATGACCTAAGATTGTTTTACAATGAATATCAACTTATATTGGGTGTATTTATATTTTTAACACATATTTATTTCATTTATTTATACTCAATCTAATGACATGATCTTTGTAAGGGACTTCGTCTCAATCTTTTTTCACTAAAGAATATTTTGGTTTATACACAACATTATTTTATACAATGTATAATCGACCCCTATGACTTTTAATTTAATTCAAAGGTTTTAAAAATGGAATATTTTATTTTTACAAAGTGTTTTACTAAATGAAAAAATGAATGTTTACAATTAACGTACGCGACGACAACGACATTTCTGCCGCCTCGATCATTATGTGATATGTGGCTTCCTCTACAAGGCGTAATGTTTTTAAATAGAATAGTAAATACCATATTACATTTTAGGTATTTTGGAATTGAAAGTGGTTTAAAAAATAGATTTACAATATCAATATCTAGATATGATGTTGTATTATTGTTATGGGGAAATGTTATTTTTCCTTTATTCTTTTTCATATGTTATGATTATGTTATGGTTCTTGGAAATTTTTTATATACACGGGTGGTTCTGTGTAAATCCAAGGGAGGATAAGCATGTTATTTATCTCCAACACATTAGTTAATGTAATAGATGTAAACATTAAAGTTTCTCCTAATATATTTAGGTAATATAGTGTGAGGGGTATTCCAAACATAACCATGAAGGTTACTCCCCATGTGGCTGTGAAAGCTACAATGTAAGTATGTTAAGGATGCCAGAAGTTACCTTATGATTTATGATTTATATGATTTATTCATAAATATTTTTATTTAATGCAGTATGTTAAATATATTAAATTTTATGAGTAAAATGTATGATTTCATTGATTTTAATTCATTCTTGGACTAATGTTTTCTTGCCTTATTTTATATCCCTTAGAGTGCTTTTGATGCTCATCCCAAGTTCTGAAATGGTTTTAACAGGACGTAAATACGAATAGATTCAAGGATGAGATCAAGGAAAATTCATGATGCTTAAACATGGGACAAACCATGTTTATTTTTAAAATGTTTTTGTTTTATGAAAAAATTAGATAGAGTATAAGTGTCTACATTGTAATATTTGAGATGTAATGTAGTATTTATGGCCTAATTATCTAAAACACTAAAATTGAAAAGATCCTCAATGTGAAATAAAGAAAATTCTTGATCAAAAATAATGATTATGTAATTTTTAATGCTGGGTCCTTACATATAATACCATATTTATTTATCTAAGAGCATATTAGTAAGGGGCATGTCGAGGTAGAGGTAATCTCCTCTACCAATTACTTTGAACTTATTTCATCTTATACTTCCAATTCATGAGTTGTTTAATTATAAAGTAATAACTCTAGTATCAATTATATACTGATATGTTATTATAATTATTAAATAATCATATTTCACCTTCTATCCATCCTGTATAAAATGAAATCCCAACGTGTGTGTACGTACAACTTACCATCTCCACATTGTGGTTTAACTGTTTTCCACCACCACTTTACATGGATTGGTATAATGATGGAAATAAAAACTATATATGATTATTATAACATTATATTTATTTTTGAAATATTATAATCCATTCACTTCAATACCATTCAACAAATATGGGAATGATATCGTCGCTCGTGTGTACGTACGACCTACCATCTCCATGATGCGATGAGATTCATTCAACATGATCTTCATTAAAGAATGATTATGTAAATGCATAGAATGATTAAATATGATATATATATATATGACATGGACTTTCATTGAAGTCGGTAAATGTTTAAAATTTATAATCCCACTAACTACTCTAAATGGGGAAAGCAGGGCTGAACCCACAGGGAAGGTGATTATGACAACTATTCTTCTAAAAAATTTCAAAAGACCCCACTATTGTTAGCAGTGAGGTAGATTTTCTATTTTTTAAAACTTTCAATTTTTATTGTGTTTATTATAATTAAAAAATGAAACATTTTTTTTAGTTTTTGTTCTAAACTATAATGAAACAAGAAACAGGATAAAAACAGTAGTAACAGAGATATAAAATGATGATAAATGAACAATCAAGAGAAATACGTCCGGGAAAAAATATCCATTCTACTAGTATTGAAAATATTCTTTCTCACGATAGTGACTACAGCTAGAACTATTGAAAAAGGGTCATTTAATTCCCTTACTAAGAGATAAATCACTCAAGGTGAAAAATCTTGGAGTTAACCACACCAAGATTAATCAATTGTAAGAATTCTGGTTTAAAAAAGATGACATAACGAACTCTCCATAAGTTATGAAGTTTTAATTTTGATTTAAATGTTGATGAAAATTAATCCTCAATAAAACTCAAAGAATGATTGTTGAGTTCCAAGATTAAGTGCTAATGGTATGTGGCAATTGAATGCATTCAGAGCTGATCTCACCGATCAATTCTGATCACATTTAAAATGATAGTGAGAAGGAAGAATAAAGATAACTAGAAAACTCGATTTTAACCCTGAACTAGAAGAATTAGCCATACATAATCTCTTTTATGTAATATAAAATCATTCAATTTTAAAGAAAGAAAATTGAAAGAAAAAAAAGGAAGAGATATCATGTTCCTATCTTGAATCACTGCTACTCCTGGCCCTCGAGACTTGAGGAAGTGGTTCTCCGAGAATTTCTCTAAGATTCACCCATAGGTTCTCGCTCTTCTTAGAAGTGAATGATCAAATTAATTACCCCCTTTCTTCTCACTACTCTATTTTAATTTTTTTTCACCTGCTTCACATCACCCATTGTTTTCCCCCGACTTCAAATGTCCTTCACCTATGCACTGAACATGTGCATTTTTTTGTGTGCAATGCACCTCACACTATCTTTGCCTATGTAACTAACTCCCGGTGAGTTAGTCGAGTGAACCTGAACGTGTTTTCTGAATCTTGCATGAACCAGCATAATATAAAACAAATATAACAATTTAAAAATGAAAGAAAGTTAATTAAAAGATTATAGTTATTTGTTAAATAAAATTTATATTACTTATTAATTAAAGTTAATTAATAAATACTTATTTTGATAATTATTAATTACTTAATTAAATATGTTTATTATATTCATTAATTTATTATTTAATATTTAATTAGATGAAGTTATTATGTTTTTAAATTAAGTATTATTTATTTTGTTATTTTATTAATGTTAGTATTATTAGTAATTAGTTATTATAACTTAATGATATTTTTGAGTTAGGAAATTATGTATTAAATATTTTATTTAGTTTACAAATTTTATTATAAAAAAATAATTTATAAAGTTAATTTCAATTTAATTATTAATATTTGTGATTTAATTTAATTTAAGTCTTAAATAATTTCAATTTAATTAATTAATTTTACATATTAATTTAATTTTATGATAGATTATTTATTTATTAGAATTATTTTATATTATAATTATTAATAATTTATATTTTAGTTTTGTTAGTTTTTTTATTTTGTTTTAAATTGGGTTTATCTCCCCCTAATTTCGGTGCTATAGGGGGGGGGGGTGTTCGGTTCCTTTTCCAGGAAGGAGAAACACAAAAAAGGTCCGCTCCTCCCCAAGGTGGCATAATTAACGTCTCAGATCATAGTCAATTTTCAGCTCCACTTGGTAGTGGACAAACCCTGACCTCGGTCCTCCTTCACAGCGGCACCGACATGACCTAGTTCACGATTTTTCCTTAGATGTGGCTTTCTCATATTCTCCCAATCCAGGTACCGATGGTGGGATATTCTTGACCTCACCCTCTATCTATGACAGCGAGATTAGGTACCCTCACTCCTCCTTGGCTAGTTATGTAACACTTGTGGTCTATTCCAACTTGTGATTGGTCAAATAACAAGAGTGCAGATCAATCTTAAACTGGGGTTGATGATATGTTAAAATAAAACCCTGGTCTGATTTTGAGTCGATGATGAATTTTATGGTTTAAATTGGTGAGAGGAGTAGAATAGTGGTAAAACGTAGTAGCAGTGGGTTACGGTGGCAAGGAAAAGCTGTGAAACAGCTTAGAACTGGTGAGACCATGAGATCAAGGTGGTGCTGAAGAAAAGATAGTAGGCAAGAGTTACAGTGGCTAAAATTACAGTGACACCATAATGGGGATACAATGCCATGGTATTGGGTTGATATGGTGCCACCGTAAGGAAAAGGAGAGGCACAACAAAAAGTGGTATGATGAAGCTGTGTCAAGAGGTTACGGTGCCACCCTAAACGGAACAATGGGAGGAGTTAGCTATGCCACTAGACATATCTTGCAAATAAAATAAATTAAAAGGAGATTAAAAATATAAACTAAAATACATACTAAATAATTGATTTAAAACTAAAATTAATTAAAAAAATTAAGTATAACTTGAAAAACATAAAAAAACAATGAAACAAATAGAACATTGATTAAATTTTTGTTAACAATAAACTATAAAACATAAATTAGAACTAAAATAAAACTTAAATTAAGATTCATTAAAGTCAATATAATAAGCAAGTGAACTTAAATTAAACTATAATATATCAAAATTAGTTAATCATTAATAAATCGATTTAGAAGTGTTAAAATTAAGCAATGTGATTGAATTTAATTAATTGAGTTATTACATGTAAAAAAAAGTTAAAAGAATAAAAGTTGAATTAATGAATTAATTAATAAAATACAAAAATTTATGTTAATTGATAAAATAATAAGATTGTAAAATTTTAATAAAGAAATTACACTTCTAAAATATATAATAATTAATAAAACTTATTAATTTAATACAAGTCATTAATTAATTACATTAAACACTAAAATCAAAAATTTAATTATAAAAAATTGATTTTTTAACAAAATTAGTAACAAAAATAAAAAAAGTATGATTATTTAATAAAAAGTGTAAAAATAGTAAATTAAATATTTAAAAATTAAATAAAATGCTGTGAAAAAACTATGTAAAATAAGGCCACATCACATTCCCCCACACTTAAGAATTGTTTTTTCACAAACAATCTCTTGTTTTTATCCTTGAGGAACAGAAAAATGTTTTATGAATCAGTTCAATATGTAACATTCCCAGAAATTTGAAAACAGAGGACAAAATTGTCAATAGGCTTTTGAAAAGATAACTCAAATCAAGTCCTGACTTAGATAATCTCTTATTAGAAATCAAGAAATCAATGAACCATATATTAATGGTTGTTTCATGCCTCATATGTGAACTTACCTAGTGACTCATTACAATACAAGCTTGAGTTTTATGTCCAGGAGTGATAAGAGGTAAAATACTAGTGGAATTAAAAACTTAACCAAAGGAAATTTGCACTTTGAATTTTAACTTAGGTTCCAAAAATAAATATTTTTTTGTGATTCACTCTAATGATACCACCTAAATGATTCCCATATAAACAATTGTACCCATCTTTATTCAGATTTCAACATTCCCCTCACCTTAATGAACTCATTTTTTACCCTAGACACTTTATTTTATTTTTCCCAAGCCATGTATCATGTGATGCGCACTGCGAAATTCACTTATTCAAAGTGTAAAGAGGGCATAAAGTAAACAAAAACACATCCAAGATCTAGGGTCTCAGAGATTCACTATGGGATCCCATATTCCCAAATTACTCTAGTTTCAATAGATTTATTTAAAAATTATTTACATGGTCTCATTATGGTGATTAATTTAATACCTAAAAGGAAACTAGTTCCCTAGAATCTAGATCACACTTCTAGGTCCAAGGGTTATGGTCATTATTCCATTAAAAGTTTACCCATATCACTATCAAAAGTATTTCCTAAACCAAATTTCCATTAAATCACTAAGAAATAATACTCAACAATCATCCACCCATATTAATTTTGGATTCAAAGCAAATCTTAACTACCAAAGATATACTGTCCATAGGCAAGACACATTTGAAGAATGAAGCATGCCTAAAATTGTGCAAGAATTTTGGAAAAAATTAACCATTTTTTGAAAAAAGGTTATTTGTTTCATTGGGAATTGATATTCTCAAATAAAATAACCGTTTATCATAGTCAAGAATTGACCCCCTTTCCCACACTTAAAACCCAACTTTGTCCCCAAATATGACTTATAAAGTGGATAAGAAAACCTAAACATTAATGGTTCAAAACAGATTTTGTATTTAAGTAGATTTATGACATGTTAAGGGTCTCATTGATGTTCAATAATGTTGTTTTCCACAATAAATAACTTAATAGCCAGTTCATTAGAAAGTACACACATTAACATTAACCTCCAATGAATAATTTTCAATACATCTAAAAAGTAACATGTGAGGTGTAAGTGAATAGTGTACAGGGAGTAAGAATTTAAATAGACTTAGTTCAATAATATATTCAATAGAGAAAATGAATGAATGCTAAAACACCCCAACCTAAAGAAGATTTAATAGAAAATTTCTCAGCCTGCATGTACCCCCCACACTTCAGTTCAGATAGTGAAAGGTTTTAATATATCAATGTAATTAAAATTTCATCCAGAGGAACATGCAATTTTTTTATAAAAAAAGTGATATATAGTAGAAACCTTTTAGTATACCAAACATGCATAACATTTTCTTGAAAATAAGTATCAAAATTTCTCATAGAATAAAAATTTTCCACAACAGCAGCAAAATTTTACAAAGTAACAGACACCGACACACCGAAATTAATAATTGTGACTTAGCAGTGATTTTTTTACAAAAATGAACAGGAGCAGAAAAATGAATACAGAAAATAAGAAACATACCTGAATAGGTTTGTTATTAATACTCTAGCATGGGAATTCAACTCCTTAGATGTATCCAACAGGAGTATCTGAAAAACACAGAGTATGTAAGAAGCACATTATTCAAGGTTAAAAAATAAAACAAAGTAAAGACAAAAATAACCATGGGTTGCCTCCCATGTAGTGCTATGTTATAAAGTCTTCAGCCAAGCTTTATTTAAGATCAGTTCTCAAGAACAGTGAAGGAATCCAAGCCCTTTGGTAAATAAAGTTTCACTCCCTGCCCATTAACTAACATGGGTTTGTTTTCTTCACCTACAATTTCAACAGCTCCATTATTATGCACCTTCACAATTTTAAAACATCCAGACCACCTGGATTTAAGTTTTCTAGGAAAGATTTTGAGACTAGAATTAAAGAAGAGGAACTTCTGTCCATGTTTGAATTATTTGTTTTGTATGATGTAATCATGAAAGATTAGAGTCCTCTCTTTATAAAATATTGAATTATTAAAACTCTCTCTCTCTCCTAATCTCATCCAACTCACTCAGCTCAAGTAATATCCTCTCACCAGCACTATTAAAATCAAAGTTCATAGCCTTAACTGCATAATAATACTTGTGTTGTAACTCCACAGGTAAATGAAATCATTTCCCAAAGAACAACCTGTATGGAGACATACTATAGGGGTCTTGAAATCAGTTCTATATACCCATAATGCTTCATCCAATTTAAGATACCAGTCTTTCCAAGAGGTTGACAAAATTTTATCAAGTATTTGATTCAGATCTCTATTTGAAATCTCTACTTGTCCATTGGACTATGGATGATAAGGAGTTCCTATTTTATTAACACAACCATATTTTTTCATCAAAGCATTTAACTTATAGATCTTAAAATATACTCCATTATCAGTGATACATGCTATGAGAACTCCAAATCTTGAAAATATATTATTCTTAACAAATTTAATTATAGAATTGGCTTGATTGTTTGGAAATGCCACTACCTCAACCCATTTTGAAACATAATCTTCTGCAACAAGAATATACTGATTTCCAGAAGATGATGGAAGTGGACCCATGAAATCTAAACCACAAACATAAAAAATTTCAACTTCTAGAATTCTATTTTGGGGTAACTCCTACTTTCTACCAACATTGACAAATCTATGGAACTTTTCATAGCCAACTACAAAGCTTATAACATCCTTAAAAAGAGTATCCCAATAGAAACCAGATTGTAAAAATTTCTAAGTGGTCCTTTCACCACCATGGTGACCTCCCCAAGGTGAAGAGTGACAACTATCTAAAATAGGCAACATCTCTCTATTAGGCACACATATCCTATTGATACAATTATCACATCTCATAAATAGTAGGGGATCATACCATAGATAATATTTAAGTTCAAAAATAAATTTCTTTCTTTGTTTATTGGACATGTTTTTTAGAAAGACTCCTCCTGCAAGGAAGTTGGAAAAATCTGCATACCATGATGATTTCTTAATTGATACAATGATCAAATTTTCATGAGGGGAGGAGGATTTTATCTCCCTAGGATATTCATATTGAGTAATAGGAAGCTTAGATTGGTGGTCAGTAAGTAGTATTTCTGCTCCCTAGTTATCCATAATCTTTAAATAAAACTCTTGTAGCAAGAGAATTCATCTAATCATCCAGGGTTTAGTTTCCTTCTAAGACAACAAATACATTAAGGCGAAATGATCAGGGAAAATGATAACTTTTGAGCATAACATATACTATCTAAACTACTAAAAAGCAAAAAAAAATAGACAACACTTCTTTTTCAGTGGTGGTATAATTCTTTTGGGCATTATCCAACAGTCTACTACCATAATACACCACATGTAACTTCTTATCATTCCTATTTTCAAGGAAACCACCTACAAAATTTTCACTAGAATCACACATAAATTCAAAAGGTAACTTATAATTAGGTGAAATTATAATGGGTGATGTATTGATTTTTTCTTTTAACAGATTAATTGATTTCAAACAGTTTTCATCAAAATTGAAATGTGCATTCTTGACCAACAAAGAACACAAAGGCTTAGTAATTTTGGAAAAGACTTTAATAGAACTATAGTAGAAACTAGAATGAACAAAGAAACGTCTAATGCATTTTACATTTTCATAAGGTTGAAATTGTTTAATGACATCAATCATTGCAGTATCAACTTCTATACCTCTGTTGGACACCTTATGACCAACCACTATACCTTGTGTGATAATGAATTGACACTTCTTACAATTAAGAAAAAGGTTGGTTTCAATGCATCTCTCTAAAACTAATTCAAGATTTCTAAGAAAATTATCAAAATTTCTACCCACAATGGAGAAATCATCCACAAAACCTTAATTATTCTTTCAATCATATCTAAAAAGATAGTCATTATACACCATTTAAAGGTGGCTGGAGCTCCACATAACCCAAAAGGAATCCACCTATAATAAAATGTCCCAAAGGGGCATGTGAAAGTTGTATTTTCCTGATCATATAAAGCAAGAAAAGTCTGGTTGTGACTAGAATACCCATCCAGGAAGTAGAAAAATTCATTCCCTGCAATCCTCTCAAGCATTTGATCCAAGAAGGGCATTGGAAAATGATCCTTCCTCGTGGCTACATTAATCTTCCTATAATCTGTAAAAACTCTCCATTTTTTGTATTTTTGATGTTATTAATATTTTTAAAACTTTTTATATACTCTCTTTACCAATTTTATATGAAATGTTCATAATTTTTGTGAAATATTAATGTTTAAATGTCAATTATAATTTTTGAGCACTATTTGAATTCATCTAGATTCAAGTCTGTTTAATGTTGTAATAATAAATCTCACCCTACTAATACAAATTGCATTATTATTGTTTTTTATGATTACTTACCCAAATTACAACATTTCACTAGAAGGAACCTTTGGCCAAATCATCCATTTGGAGGGTCATATGGTCCACACAATAAGACCCAAGGAAACTGTGAAGAAACTGGACCAGCCGTGAAGATTGAGTTACAATTCTAAATCCAAAAGCCCAAATTTTATTAAAGTCCACCATATTTTCTTTATTATACAAAATATTCATGGATAAAAATTTGATGGTTCAAATACATGTACAAGAGGCCCAAATGATTCATGAAAGTCCAGCCCACCATTCTGGCTGGAAATTAAAATCCGTACAATATTCATGACATATCTCATGATGTAATCATTAAATCACGCTGATATTTTTCAGTGTTAAAGAGAAGATATATGCTGATGGTTTTATTTAATAAAGGTTTCATATTTTAAGGCATCTTCATATTGATGATCCCATTCACATTTCGGCCTTCTTAAAAGTATGAATTGAAATGGACAGATTAAAATTGTAAATCAAATGGCCGTAAAATTGGTTCCATAAGTAAAAATGCCTCCAAATTTTGATATTTTTCATAAAAAATTATTATCTACAACTTTTAAGAAGGATATATCTAGATATTCAGATTTCTGGATGTCCAAATCATCAATCTTATTTGAGGGGTAGTTTTGAAATGCAAACAGTCCACCACCTTGGGCTATAAATACATACTCTTTTATACATTCAAAAGGGTTAGAATTTCAGAAGAGAGGAGCATATATTGGCACTAAAAAAGCCTTGAAAAAGTATTGATAGTACCTTTCATACTAATTTTTCTAATTTAGAGACCTTTCCTCTCTTTGTTTTCGTTTTCTTTTGTGTTCTTCATTGTAGTAATCTTGTATGTTTTTTTTGTAATTCTATTTTAAGGAAATTTTCTTATTCAATATATCTTATTATCATCCACATTCTATAGTTTAATAATAATTTTCTTAAAAAAATTTAAATACAGTTGAATCCTCTTCCCTCCTTTTTCTTTTTAATTCAATCTAAAGCTTATTTTTTAATTCTCATTATCGTTTGTGTGTGTGTTTGACGCACCACTCTTTTCTTATCCCTTTATTTTTCTTCTATTCTTAATTTATCATCATAAACATTATGAACACATTATTAATAATTTCAATGGATGAGTAAATCTACAATTGGGGTGATCCATTATTTATATATGTTAAGTGATTGAGAGCTTTCACTCGATGAGTATTCTTTGAATTAACATTGTGTATGTAGGACTTAACATGTCATGGATTAATGACATATTTTGTTTAAAATATGGATTTCATGGATTATTGGAACCATAAATAAACAACCACAATAAAGTACTGATTGATATTAGAATCCTAGTTAAGTTAAGTCTTAGATTAAGGCCTTAACACTTAGGAATTCTAATCAACATCAACTTGTGACTTGGGTGTTAATTTAATACAATAAAAAACAATGATTAAGGATATCACAAGCTTAACTACCTAATTATGAAATATCTCAATATTTATAAATTTTTTTAACCAATCAATAATTTTATAAGCTTTTTAAACCAACCCCCCAATCATAATACAGTCAACTAAAAACAATTGACTATTAAAAAGTTTCATCGCTGAGGATTCGACCTAAGTGCTGCTATACACATTAGCAGAGCACCAGAACCTTGACCTGTCAATTGGTGACAATCAGTCACACTTTAAAATGGTTTCATTGCCAGGAATGGTGCTTTATGAAGTCATTAGTTTCTGGTTATTTTAAATATAACCAAAAAATAAAACAAAATTTAAAAAAATAGAAAAAAAACACAAAGAAAAACTCACCTTCCTCTTAAAAAATCATAAAAAAAATCCCATCATCCTCTATCTTCCAAAATCTCTCTGAATGCCTTGTAGCCTCCCAAAAAATCCCTCATATTTTTGACCCTGAAATAGAGAAAACACTTCACCAACTTAGGAGGAACATTAGGGATAATCAAATCAATCAAGAACCAGTCATTGTCCAGCCAATTAAAATAGATATGGCTAATCCTCGGGAACAATATCTTAAAGAAATAACTGCCCCTGATATTAATTACCAACCTATTAGTATTAAATATCCAAATATAGAGGCTGACTTCAAACTAAAATTGGGTTTGATTCATCTTCTCCCTCATTTCCACGGGCTAGTCGATGAGGATCCACATCTCCACCTTAAAGAGTTCCAAGTAGTATGCTCTTCCATGAAGACTCAAGGGGGTTATGAGGAACCAATAAAACTCTGAGAATTCCATTTCTCCCTAGCTGAATCCACCATGTCATGGATCTACTACCTCCCTCCAGGTTCCATAAACTCATGGAATGACATGAAGCAACTCTTTTTAGAGAAATTCTTTCCTGCTTCTCGTACTGCTTCTATCCGAAAAGAAATAAGTGGTGTTCATCAATTCTCGAATGAATCACTTCATGAGTACTGGGAGAGGTTTAAAAATCTTGTGGAAACCTACCCACATCTCCAAATCCCTGACCAACTCTTGATCCAATAGTTCTATGAGGGGTTACTGTCTATGGAGAGAACTCTCATTGATATCGCAAGTGGCAGTGCTTTTATTGATAAAAAGCCTGTAGCTATAAAAGATATCATAAGAAACATGGCTGCAAATACACAATAGTTCCATACTCGAGAACATGCTCAATTCAAACAATCCCAAGATAGTCAATCGATAGAGCCCAACAAGATGACTGAGTGGATGAGTGAACTTACGGGTCTTGTGAGACAACTAGTTGTGGTAGCCAAAGCCCCAACCTCATCTTCTCCACAATCTCTATTCCCTAGACCTATCAAGAACTATGGAATCTATAGCTACCCATCTCATCAAACTGACACATGTCCACAACATCAATAGGATCAATATGATTCATCCAGACCAATAGAGCTCAATGCAGCATATGCTCAACGGAACCCTAACCCTCAACAATCCAGCTAGTTTGTTCAAAACTTCAACCAACCCCTCTCTGAGCCCATTATCTTCTACCTATAACCCTAACTTGAGATATGGGAATCCCATTTCTCATCCCCCTCAATACCCTTATAAAAACCCAAACCAATTCCTACATGGTCAAGGTGTTGGTAACTTCCAACAACCCTACCCTTTTGTTCATCAACCTCAAAGGATCAATCCTCCTCTTCCTCTTCCTGGATTCCATAATCCTAGTGAGCCATCCCAATTACCAAACCAATATAATTGATTTCCCTAGAACAAAATTCAATGTAATCCCATTCCGGGACAATCCTCTTCTTCCAAGCCAAAATGGAAAAGTGTAGTGGAAGATCATACCTCCTTCACCCATTCCAACCTTAAAAACATTAAAACACAAACTGGTTAACTTGCATCCCACTTGAGCCATCAAAAAAAATCAAATTATTCCCAATGCCCAACTCAACAATTACCTAACCCAAAGGGTAATGTAAGTGCAATTTCACTTAGATCAGGGAAGAAATTTTATATTCCTCAAGAAAAGTCATCCAACCCTCTTTTGAATGTTGACCTTGAAAATGACAAGAAAAATAAACATGAAAAGGAATCTGAAGCCATTCCCTTACCTCCTTCTATTCCACTTAGGAACCCAATTCCTTTTCCTCAAGACATTTCTAAGTGAAATAAGTCCTTTGAACCTGATCCTGAAATGCTCGATATGTTTAGACGTGTTGAAGTCAACATTCACCTCTTAGATGCCATAAAACAAATCCCTAAGTATGCCAAGTTTCTCAAGGATTTATGTACCCATAAAAGGCATATTAAGACCTTCAAAAATGTTTCCACCTTGCATTCTATTCCCATAAAGTGAAAAGATCCAGGTACCATTACGGTTCCAAGCCAAATTAGAAGTTCCAACTTCAATGATGCACTCATAGACCTAGGATCCTCAATTAATGTCATACCAAAATCCATATTCCCTACCTTAGTCTAGGTCCCATATATTCAATAGGTGTTGTTAATCAATTATCCAATCTAAGAAGTACCACTACTGAGGAAATAATTGGGGATGTCCTTATCCAAATCAATGATTGTATCTTACAGCTGACTTCTATGCCCTTAACATGGAAGGTGAGACAACATCTTGAAAATATCATCGGATTCTAGGAAGACCATTCCTTATGACATATAAAACCAAAATTTATGTCTATGATGGCATCTTATCCATGGAATTTGGTGACCAACAGGTAATGTTCAATATTTTTCAATCCATGTGATACCCATCAATGAATCAATTTGTATTCTCTATCCATGCTTCTGAAAGTCTCTCTAAGAGTATGTTGAATCTCAATCAATCATGTTCTTCATGTTTTACTGATAGAGGAGTTTTTGAATATTTCATCCTCATTAAAAAAGTCATAAATGTAGAAGTTGAAGTTGAAATGACAAATGAAAACTCTATTGATCTAAAGTATCTTGAAAACTCTTTGGATTCCAAACTCATCTCTGGCCTCCACTGCTCTAACTTGGACGGTAATAGGGAAAATGAACAAGAATGATCACTTTTTTGTTCAAATCATGTTATCCAACATTCATTATTTTCTATCCATGATTCTGAAAATTTTGTTATATGTGAGGTGAAACCTGAACCAATGTGTTTATACTGTCCTGATGGTTGTGATGTTTGTGATATTTGTTCCATAATTAATAAAGTGATCGTTGGTGATGTTGAAATTGACCATTCCTTGGAAAACAACATTGATATAAAGGATATTGAAAATTTTATTCAGTCATATGACTCTACTGATCCTCATTAATCTACATCGGTAATTGAGGAAATAAATGATTCAAAAACAATTTGGATCTCATACTTTGGTTTCATGTTATATGAACCATAAATAAATTAACTATCAGAATTAAGACATCTTCTTAAATTTCAAATCATATAAAACCAACACTTTGTGGATAAAATCATTCTTCATGTTAAAGAAAAAATGGAGGATAGTCATATTCTCCTTTCACCCCCATTTAATTCAAAGAGAAACAACAAGGAAGTGATGAAATTATCCAATGAATCATCAGGCCTCCCAATGGAAAAGTTTTTCTGGAAGCACAATGAAGTTGAGAAAATAAAATGGCCACTGTCAGACTATGGGTAGTCCACTGTAACTGTCTAGCTGTAGAAAAATAAATGCAGTGCTTCTTGGGAGGCAACCCATGTTTTCTTTTACTTTTCTGAAATTTTAATTTCTTTTTATTTTTCATTAGATAAATAATTATTTTTACTTTTCATGTAATATCGCACAATCCTGGAACCACATTTACTTCCATCATATCCCCAACTTATGAAATTTACCCCCACTAGATGGAGATGACAACCCACCAAATCCAAACCAAGGGGGACCTCTTTCCCTTTAACTCTGTCTATTCTTTTCTCTACCTCTTTCTTTTTCTTCCCCTCTTTTTAATTTTTTAAAACCTTCATCATCAAACATTTTCTTTATTTTTATCTTTCTCTATTTTTGTGGGTTTGTATTTTAAAAAACACTAATAAAAACTAAAAACTAAAAAAATGTAAAAAAACCAAAAGATTCTTACTTACTCACCATCCAGTTTTGACATTTTTTCCAACCATTTTGGGGAGTCAAAAGACATTGTTTCATCTCAAAAATATTATTTTTTTCATCATATATTTGGATAAATAATGTCATGTCAGACCCAAAAAAATTTGAATGCTCAATTTTTGATTTTGGAAATTAATTTTCCCCACCCATGAGGAACAACATTTTCTTTAATGTCATGGCCACCTATGGCCATCTTTTTAAAATGTGTGTTTTTTCACCACCATTTGCGAGTCTTGAGCATGTGGACCTTTGAGCTGAATTTCCTACTTTAGTTTGCATTAATATGGTAGAGTAATTTTCTGAACCATATGAGAATCACAATATCCAAATAGCCTCCCATTTCCCTTACATTAATCCTCCTTTTGAAATCCACTTTGAGCCTATGAAAACCTTTTTTTTTGATAGCCACATTACAAGCCCAATACCTTTTCCCACCCAATATCAACATGTATTTTTATTTCACAATTTATTGAAATTTAAGTGTGGGGGGGGGGGAATGGATTTCATTTTGGGTACCCTTTGTTGATTTCACCATGTTATCATATGCTTGAGGGCAAGCATCTATTTCAGTGTGGGGGATAGGTTGTCATTCAATGTGTTTTGGGGAATGTAATGTACTTTCTTGTAGGTAATTTTGTAAATGTTACTGACTAGTGTTAAAAAAATCAAAAAGAAAATTCAAAAAAATCAATAAAAAAATGAACAAAAAAATTGGGTTGTTTCTTGGGTAGGTCAAAAATCACTCTTCTTAAACCTTTTATCTTATTATAAATATTACAATTAGTGTCGTGAGGAGATCAATAATGGGTTGTTATATGAGTGTGAGATCGTTTTCAAGTTAAACTTTCGAAAAAAAAATACGGGAAAAAAATAAAAAAAACACTTTCATTATATTCTTATGTCAATAGAAGAAGTTTTGTGTTTTGAAAATATTTCATCTTCTCATCCCCTTCAAATTTTCTTCCTCTCTTGTTTCTATCTTCACACAATCATTCCCCTGTAAATTTGTTTTTTCATTTCCTTCAATGTTTCATTTCAAAAAAATTGTGAATTGTTTAACCCATGTTGGTGTTTTACCCCTCCTCGTCTCTCTCTTGGACATTAAATTCTTACCATCCCATAGCCATAGAAAACCCCTTAAAAATACATCTTGATTTTTGTTCACTTTAGGATAGGGATTGGAAGCTGAGATCTCTTACAAAATCTAAGATTTTCACAATTTATTTGTGAATGAGTGAAGCTCCATAAATTAATTTCATCATCTTGAGAGAAGTAAGTTTTGTGTGCCACCATTTTCTATTTCAAAATTTGAGCATGAAAAAATGAATCTTTTTTTTTGGAAAATTGTTTTTGTAACAAATTTTGGTGGAATTCCATATGGAAGAGTGAAATTGTATAAACCTCCCCTGAGTGGGGAAAGAAATTAATATTTTTTGGTGAGTGAAAATGATTTTGTAATGTTTTTTATATATGTTGTACATGAGTACATGTATAAGACTAAGTGTGGTGGATTTTATGTAATTAATATTTTCATTAATTTTTATATACTCCCTTTATTTATTTTATATGAAATGTGCCTAATTTGTGTGAAACATTAATGTTTAAATATTAATTATAATTTTTGAGAAATATTTGAATTCATCTTGATTCAAGTCTGTTTAATGTCTTAATAATAAATCTCACTTTATCCAAATTGCATTATTCTTGTTTTTTATGGTTTCGTACTAAAATTACAACATTTCATTAGAATTAACCTTTGTCCAAATCGTCCCTTAGGAGGTCCATATAGTCCACACAAGAAGACCCAAAGAAACTATGAAGAAACTGAACCAGCCATTATGATTGAGTTAATGGTCTATATACTGATGCCCAAATTTTATGAAACACCACCATATGTTCTTGATTATCCAAAATAATCATGGATAAAAATTTGAAGGTCCATATACATGAAAAAGGGGTCCAAGTTATTCTTTGATGTCCAGCCCACCATTCTGGTTAGAAATTAAAATCCAGACACTATTCATGACATAGTTCATGATGTGATCATCAAAACAATATGATCTTTTGCGGTGTGAAATATAAGATATAGGAAGTAGACATTTTTGAAGAAAGTGTTTGTATTTGAAGGCATATTTCTATTGATAAACCAATTCACATTTTTGCCTTCGAAAAAGTATGGATTGAAAAGGAAATATTAACACTGTTTAATCAAACGACCATAACATTTGCTCCATAAGTTCATATGCCTCAAAAATTTGAGATTAGTCAAAAAACATTATTATATAAAACTTTGAACAAGGAGATATCTCAATATTCAGCTGTATGAATTCCCAAATCATCAAGCCAAGTGGAGGGTTAGTTTTGGAATGCAAATAGTCCACCACCTTGGGAAATAAATACATCCTCTCCTCTAATTTCAAAAGGTTTGGCATTTCAAAAGAGAGAAGAATATATTGGAAAAACAAAATATTTTCTAAGGTATTGAGAGGACCTTCCATGCTCAATTTTTCACTTTATAGGGATTTCCTCCTCTCTTTGTTTTCATTTAATTTTGTGTTCTTCATTGTTGTAATCTTATAAGACTTTTTTTAATTATGTTTAATGAAAGTTTATTCTTCAATATCTCTTATTTTAATACACCTTCTCTAGTTTAATGTTAATGTTCTTAAAATAGTTTAAATATAGTTTAATCCCCTTCCCTTTTTTCACTTTCTCATTCAATCTAATGTTTGCTTTTAATTCTCATTATCGTTTTCATGTGTGTTCGACGCACCACTCTTTTCTTATCCCTTTATTTTTCTTCTCTTCTTAATTTATCATCAAAATCATTATAACTAGATTATTATTCATTTGAATGGCTGAGTAAATCTACCATTGGGTTGAGTCGTTATTTATAGATGTTAAGCGATTGAGAGCTTTTGCTCGATTAGTATTCTTTGAATTAACATTGTGTATGTTGGACTTAACATGTCATGGATTAATGAAATATTTTGTTTAACGTATGGATTTCATGGATTATTAGAACCATAAATACACTACAAAAATCATGTAATGATTGATATTAGAATACTAGTTATGTTAAGGCTTGGATTAAAGCCTTAACACTTAGGAATTCTAATCAACATCAATTTGTGACATGAGTGTTAATTTAAGGAAATACAGAGCAAGGTTCAAGGATATCACAAGCTTAACTACCTAATGATGAACTCACCCCGATGTTTATAAATTTGTTAAATCAATCTTAATCAATCAATAATTTCATAAGCTCTACTAACAACCCCCCAATCAGAATACAATCAACTAAAAACAATCAACT
Source organism: Viscum album (assembly GCA_963277665.1). Lineage (NCBI taxonomy): Eukaryota > Viridiplantae > Streptophyta > Magnoliopsida > Santalales > Viscaceae > Viscum > Viscum album. The sequence goes on from OY728141.1 coordinate 1,550,258,597, forward strand.
ATTAAAAAGTATCATCGCTGAGGATTTGACCTGAGGGCTGCTATACATATGAGTACAACACCGGAACCCTGACTGGTCAATAGGCGACAATCATCGATGCATTCACTTTCCTAAATTGGATTTCTTCATTCTATTTATTTTTTACTACAGTGAAACCCCCTTCTTGGGAACAACCTAGACAGGGATGACCCAAGCACTATCAGAAATGTGATATATGATTCCAGTGTCAAACTGTTTAACCACTTCCTCTCTCACAACATATTTCATGTTTGGATTCAATATTCTTTGAAAAAATACCCTAGGCTTATGGTCAGGCTCCATAGGTATTTTATGCATGCAGAATGAGAGACTAATACCCTTGATGTCAGCTATGGTACAGCCTATGGAAGATTTATAGTTTTTCAAAACACTCAATAGTCTTTTATCTTGATTTTCATTAAGCTCAGAAGAAATTTCAACAGGTAAAGTAGAATTATCACCAAAAAATGAATATTTTAAATGATTAAGGATTGGTTTTAGTTCAAGAGTGGGTTGTTCTACACTAGAAGGAATATTCTTAGGCCTATAAGGTCCAAGATCTTCAACATATCTCTTATATAGAGTTTGAAATGATGAAAGATTCTCAATTTCATGTTCATTTTCAGAATTAACACTACTAATGTCCATAGTGTATAGTATAACGACCCATACTTTACAAACATTGTTAATACTTAAAAATTGAAGCACACTAATTACAACATATGAGAAAACCACAAAGGACCGTATAGGTATAGTGTCTTTAGAAACTGGGAAACATAAACAACTGGTTCATAAATCTTCTACAGTGTCTCCCATTTATTTCATCATATCTAGGGTCCCTTTTAGCATATTCTACTTAATATCCATCTTCCTGACCTGGGGAAAAGAAAACATAAAATGGTGAGCTCAAATGCTCAGCAAGGGCCAATAAAGGAAATAAAAATCATATCATATCTTTTTGAAAATCATAACTTGCAAAAGAGATCATAATATCTTAACATGGAATAAATCATAGAAGTGAAAATGATATCCCCATAATAATAACATGAAACTTGAAAACATTGTGGCATGCACACATAATCATGGAAAATCATTTCTTGTTAGTCATGACTCATTGCCAAGACTATCTTAGTGGACAGAGTCCCTTTCTGAACCGAGTCACCCTCGTTCCAGTCCTGTTTCACTGAACCAGTATAACCTACCGTTCCAGCCATGTCTATCTCATGAGATATAAATCTTTACCCAATGCATTGGAGGGAGATATAGGTCCCACCCATCTTATAATGAATCCTTTCTTATGTGTTCCACATAATCATAAATCATACATCATCGCATAACACATGTAACAAAAATGGGATTCTTGAAACATCATGAAATCATAAAACAAATAATATAAGGTAAATGACTTCATAAAAATAATTCCCTCACAACATAATCAAATCAATGTAATAATAGGGATAAAAACAGAACCCTATATTATCTTTTATGGAAAATAATTTTCATAAAACATTTGAACTCCATTCTTGAGGAAAATATCATTTCTACTTCAAAAACACTTTTCTTTTCTTAACATGTCATACGATTATAAACTAAAATAAGTTGATTAAAAATAAACATGAAAACTTATAAAGGAATATTCTTGTAAATAATGTTTTAAAAGTCCATTCATGCTGTATAAGTTAAAAAAACATTCTTCGTACTTTTGTCGGAAAAGTAAAAAGTACCTCGTACGAAAAAAACGACAAAAGATTCCTTTCATATTCTTTACTAAAAACTCACCGAAGGGTAAAATTGGATTTAAACTATTGTAAGTGGATGGAAACAATATTACATATTGAGGTAACATGGATGTGGATGATAAAATACACCCCAGTAAATACTTACGAATAAACAATCTCAGATAAAAATGAGATTGTGATATTTCCCTTACCTTAGGTCCGATTTTCTTTGTACGTGTCCGAAGCTCCTGTATAATGGTTTAAATAATGTTATTGACTTATTAAAGAATCATAAATATTGATATGATATCATATATGTTCATATTCTTAGCTTCTTGTTAGTAATATTTCATTGTTACTTGTTACTCGGGTCTTTATTGCCTTTTGTTCTTATGCGTGTTTTGCCGAATAAATTCTTATTCTTCTTTTAAGGTTATAGATACCTTATATCCAGAATGTTATTAGTGTAACATATATCATATTTATTAATTCAATTCATTTTTATAATTACTATGTAATGATCATGTAGAACGAGTCGCATCACATCGTGGAGACGGTATTCCGTACGTACGCACGAGTGATGATATCGTTCCTATGATCGTGGAATTGTATTGGAGTATATATATATTATTTCAGTATCAATATTACTTTATAATAATCATAAATAGTTACCCATTACACCATTATACCCATCCTTGTAAGGTGATGGTGGAAAATAGATTACACCACGGCGTGGAGACGGTATTCCGTACGTACGCACGCGCGGTGATTTCATTTTTCCGTAGGATAGATAGAAGGTGAATTAGGGTTGTTTCATATTTATAATAACATATCATAATGTAAGTAATACTTATTTTATTACTTTATCATGAAACAACTAAATAAGAAGAAGTTGAAGAAGAAAGAAATTGAAAATATCGGTAATGGATATTACCTCTTCTTTGGAATGCCTCTTTGAATCCTCCACTTAGGGAACTAAGATTGGTCTTTGAAGAAGGCCAGGACATCTAGGATTATTCTAGGGAAGAGGAGAGGAGAAAATGGCAGGGGTTGGCCGAGCTTGAGTGCTAAAATTGGTGTGTGGAGGAGGGGGAGGAGGTGCCCTTTTATAAGGGAGGAGAGGGGCACCTTAGGAATATCTCAAAATATTATTTTATATTAAAGTAAAAATCGGTTTATAATGGTTCCAAAGGGTCTTATTTCGAAGATAAAGTGGGTATGGGTCGAAATCCTATCAACCAATAGGATTTAGAGAAGTTTAGGGTATTATTTTAACCTTATCAATTAGATTTAACTCTAAGTAAAATAATTTAACTTTTACCGTGTCTTTTTGTTTTCTTTCACTATATGGTTAATACACTTACTATAACATGTCAAACGAACCCCAAATTGTTTATTATTAATATATATATCCTTATCTAAGTCATTGGGCCGAACCTTAGATTTTTAGGAATAAAATAACAATTAATAATATAATATTTGATATAAAAACTATTTTGTGTCAATTTTGACAGTATTTGATATATGATTTTTGTGAAAGTCATAACGGAATTATATGTCCAAACCAAGTTGATTAAATCAACACTAATATATCATAGTAACCTAGAAAATTAGTGTAATTCATAAAAAGTCTCAAATTACATTTATTTTGGTGTTTATAACATCAATTATGTCAATATTTCATAAATAAGATAATTAATGCATCATAATTGTGTCATAAATAAATTAAATTATTTAATGTCTAAAAATTATAAATAAAATACCATTATGTAGGAAATATTTTTAGATTTCTAATTAATATTTATAGTCGAATTTATCTTATGTATAACCCCATATTAAAAATTATTTACTTATTAAACTTTGATTTTAACTATTTTAACCCTTTTTTAAATAAATTAATAATAAATGTCCTAATCTAACCCAAGTGGGCCTAAATGGTCATATTTTATTCATAAGGTTGTTTTTGGTCGAATTAAACTTATCTAATAGAATTAGGACATGTGTTAGGGTAATAGTAATATCATATTTACCCCTATTTACTATTAACCGCGGTAAAAAAGTAAAAATTTACTATTCACCAAAAAATTATTTTTATCTCATTGAACCACATTTTACTTACTGATATCAACCGTGTCTATCGGATTTTCAAAATTCCATTCACAGAAGCGGTAAAATTATGTTTTATGCAAAATTCAATTTTTAACCTACCACTTAGTGGTTTCACTATTCATCAAAAATTGAAAGTTTTCAGAAAAATACCAAAATTTTACCCTAGGCTAATTTCGGTATTCCGAATCCAAAAATGAAGTCCATTTTGAAAAATAAAATTTATAAAATTTCAAAAAGTGGTTATTACTATTCATAACGGCTAGTTTTAATAATATTTTAATAGCATATCGTTGTTTAGTGAAACTCGGTATTGCGTACGACGCAAGCTATCGAGGAAGGTCGCGATTGCATGTAAAGTAAGCCAAGCTAGTATGTAGTGAAAGATTCCTTTGATGATATATAAAAACAAAATATTACTCATAAAAATCTCGGGTGTTACATTCTACCCCCCTTAAAAAGAATTTCGCCTTCGAAATTCGTCACTTTGTAACAAACAGATGAGGATACTTCTCCCTCATCATATCCTCAAGCTCCCATGTAGCTTCTTCTAATTGGTGGTTCCTCCATAAAACTTTCACCAATCGAGTGGTCTTGTTTCGTAGGAATTTTTCGCTACGATCCAGAATCTCTATCGGTTGTTCTTCATAAGAAAGATCTTTCTCTAGCGGTACAACTTCTGAGCTGAGTACATGTGAAGGATCAGGTATGTACTTTCTCAGGAGAGATACATGGAACACATCGTGAACTTGAGAGAGATTCTGTGGAAGCGCCAATCCGTAAGCTACCTTTCCAACACGATCCAGTATTTCGAAAAAACCGATATATCTAGGGCTCAACTTCCCCTTCTTTCCAAATCTCATAACCCTCTTCCAGGGCGATATTCGTAAGAACACTTTATCACCCACTTCAAACTCTAGGTCTTTTCTACGGTTGTCGTCATAACTTTTCTGTCAACTCTGAGCTACTCTTATGTGTTGTTGAATAGATCTGACCTTTTCTGCCATTTCATCAACGAGATCAGGTCCTAATAGCTTTCTTTCCCCAACTTCATCCCAGCATGTTGGAGTCCTGCATTTCTTTCCATAGAGAGATTCATAAGGAGCCATCTGAATACTGGATTGAAAGCTATTATTATAAGAAAATTCCACCAAAGGTAGGTGTTGATCCCAACCTCCTTTGAAATCCATAGAGCAAGCTCTCAACATATCTTCCAGGGCTTGAATTGTTCTCTCAGACTGACCATCTGTCTGGGGATGATAAGCAGTGCTGAAACTCAACTCTATATCCAGAGTATGCAAAAGACTTCGCCAGAACTTTGAGGTAAATCTCGGATCCCGATCAGATATAATAGAAAGTGGTACTCCATGCAATCTTACCACTTCCTTTACATATATCCTGGCATGTTGATCTAGAGAGAAATCCTCTCTAATAGCAATGAAGTGTGCAGACTTTGTAAGACGATCAACTATGACCCAAAGAGCATTATTGCCTTTGGATGTTTTAGGAAGTCCTGTGACAAAGTCCATAGTGATGTTTTTCCATTTCCATTTGGGTATGGGTAATGGTTGTAACATCCCCTTAGACTTTTGTCTCTCAGCTTTAACTTGTTGACAAACCAAGCATCGAGAGACATATTCAGCAACATCTCTTTTCATGCCATCCCACCAGAAGTTCTCCTTCAGGTCCCTATACATCTTCGTGCTTCCAGGATGAATAGAGAATGAAGAACTATGAGCCTCATCCAGCAGCTCCTTCTTTAATTCGGGGATGGGAGGAACACAAACCCGATTCCTGAACTTTATTATCCCATCACAATCAAGGTTGAATTCAGGAACATTTCTCACCTTCTTTTGTAACTCGACATCTTCTTTCTGTGCCTCTTTAATCTTCACATGTATAGATGGTTGAACATTCATTTGAGAAAGATAAGATTTTTCCCCTTCCATTATAATTCCAAGATCCATCCTTTGTAAATCCATAAATATTGGATCTTTTGTGATCCTCATCATGGATAAACTAGCATGGTCTTGTCGACTTAATGCATCTGCCACCTTGTTTGCTTTCCCAGGGTGGTAATGGATTGAGCAGTCATAATCCTTAATCAGCTCCAACCATCTTCTTTGAAGCATATTCAACTCCTTTTGTGTGAAAATATACTTTAAACTTTTATGATCAGTATAAATATCACACCTTTCACCATAAAGCTAATGCCTCCAAATCTTTAATGCAAAGATTACCGCAGCCAACTCCAAATCATGTGTTGGGTAATTTTGCTCATGGATTTTCAACTGTCGTGAGGCATAAGCTATCACCATATCATTTTGCATAAGAACACACCCCAATCCCTTCTTGGATGCATCACTGTAGATCGCAAACCTTTCTCCACTACAAGTCAGTGTGAGAAAAGGTGCACTAGATAACCTTATTTTCAACTCCTTGAAATTCTCTTCACATTCCTCTATCCAAAAAAACTTAACTCCTTTCCGAGTCAACTTGGTGAGTGGATTAGATAATCGTGAAAAATCTTTTACAAAACGTCGATAATATCCATCCAAACCAAGAAAACTTCGGATCTCAGTTACTGTTGTTGGTCTTGATCATCTTTCGATAACCTCTATTTTTGCTGGATCCACAGATATCCCCTCTTTTGAGATTATGTGACCCAAAAATGCAACTTTTTGAAGCCAAAATTCACACTTGGTAAATTTGGCATAAAACTTCTCCTTTCTCAGGGTCTTCAATATAATTCTCAAGTGATCTTCATGCTCTTCCTTGCTCTTTGAATAGACAAGAATATCGTCTATAAAGACTACCACAAATTGATCAAGATAGTCTCTAAAGACTATATTCATTAGATCCATGAAGATAGCAGGGGCATTAGTAAGACCAAATGGCATCACTATAAATTCATAGTGTCCATACCTTGTACGGAAAGCCGTCTTTGGTATATCCTCCCTTTTTACCCTTAATTGATGATACCCTGAATGAAGATCAATCTTGGAAAAGTATTGAGCTCCGCGTAGTTGGTCAAATAAGTCATCAATGCGTGGGAGAGGATATTTGTTCTTGATAGTGATCTTATTAAGTTCTCGATAATCAATGCAGAGTCTCATTGATCCATCTTTCTTCTTAACAAATAGAATAGGTGCTCCCCAAGGTGACGCACTAGGGCATATGAATCCCTTATCAAGATTCTCTTGGAGTTGCTTCTTCAATTCCTGCAACTCAATTGGGGCCATCATATAAGGTGTCTTTGAAATAGGCAAAGCACCTGGTACGAGTTATATTGAAAACTCAACTTCACGATTTGGTGGAAGACCCGGTAATTCCTCCGGAAAGACATCATCAAACTCCCGTACGATGGGAATATTCTTAATCATAAGTTTCTCACCAACCATTGAGATAAATAACCTTCATTTAGTGGAATCAAGACCTATAAGATGGAAGGAATTTCCACTGGAAGGTTATATTCATCCTTGCATCGATAGACGATCGTAGATTGATCTGGAATATGAAATGTGACTTCCCTTCTTTGGCAATTGATATGAGCTCCATGTAGAGAAAGACAATCCATGCCAAGAATCACATCAAATTCCACTAAAGGAAGGATCACAAGATTTGCAGGAAGCACTTTCCCACAAACATTGATCGGAGAAGAATTATAAACTTTTGATGCGACTATTGTGCCATTAGGTGTTGTCACAGCTAACTCAACATCTAATTGTTGAGGTAATACGGTGATACCCTTAGAAAATTTTTCATAAATAAAAGAGTGGGTGGATCCAGAATCAAATAAAACATTTGCTACTTTAGAGTGGATGGTAAGTGTACCGTTCACCACTTCGTTATCGTACTCCACATCACTGATAGAAATTGCATGTGACTTTCCTTTGTCTTTAGCCTTAAGATTTTGTTGACGTCGACCATCATCATCAACCCTTGGATTTGGGCATTGATTGGAATAATGCCCCATCTCCTTGCACTTGAAACATTGAAGTGTAGTAGGTTCATTCTGTGTATCCCTTCCTTTGTTTGCATCATTAGACATCTTCTTCCCATTATTGCGGCATTCAAATGCCCGATGACCTTCCTTTCCACATTTAAATCATTTACTTGTCCCTTTAAGACAACTCCCTCCATGTTTTTTTCCACACTTTGAGCATAAGGGAAAGGTCATCTTCTTTTCAGTGTGCTCTTTAGATTTTCCTTTGAATTCTATCTTCCTCTTCTTATCAAACCCATGTGACTGATGGGTTACTCCAATCTCCATCTCAACTTTGAGAGCACATCGAACGATTTACTCGTAGCTATTGAAGTCCTTTATGGCTAACGCCCTTCGAAGACTTTGTTTTAAGCCACTAAAGAATCGATCGATCTTACTCTCAGGTTAGATAATAATACCAGAAGCGTACCTTGCAAGTCTTGTAAAATTTGCTTCATAGGTACCAACAGATTCATCATCCCTTTGCTTCAGTTCAAGAAACTCTTTTTCCATCTTTGTTCGGAGAATACGAGGGAAGTACTTATTGAAAAATAAGTTCTTGAACTCGTCCCATTCCATAGACTCAATTTCATCCCTTTGCCTCGTATTCTTAATAAGATTCCACCATTGATCAGCATCTCCTTCCAAATGATACACTGCTAGGATGACTTTATCATGTTCAGAACATTGAAGAACTGAAAATATCTTTTCAGTAGTACTAATCCATTGTTCAGCAACTAATGGATCAGTAGACCCGCTAAAAGAAGGTGGACGCTGCCTCATGAAGGATTCAACAGAATGTTGCTCCTTCCTTTGCTCGTTTGGAAGTCCTGCATGATTCATAGCTTGAGAAAGTTGTGTGAGCATGGCTACAAGATTTTGCATTCCAGCTCCCATATCGTTTGGTTGCTCAGGGGGACAATCATTGCATTGCCCATCGCATTCCGCATTAACACGGTTCCTTTGGGTTCCAGCCATTGACTAAAACCAAGAAGAATAGTGTGAGCAACACTAATTATAATAGGAAAACCACATAATCAAGGATAAAATTTCACACTTAAGGTCTTATCCTAGGGTATTCATGGCCATTTCTAAAACACTAAGATTGTGTTCTATGCTTAGACTTATCCTTAGGGTTCTTACTAAGGCTTTCACATCCTAGTTTCCAAAGGTTGATTATACCTTTCTTCTGATACCAACTATAACGACCCATACTTTACATACATTGTTAATACTTCAAAATTGAAGCACACTTATTACAACATATGACAAAACAACAAATGACCGTATAGGTATAGTGTCTTTAGAAACTGGGAAACATAAAAAACTGGTTCATAAATCTTCTACAGTGTCTCCCATTTATTTCATCATATCTAGGGTCCCTTTTAGCATATTCTACTTAATATCCAACTTCCTGACCTGGGGAAAAGAAAACATAAAAGGGTGAGCTCAAATGCTCAGCAAGGGCAAATAAAGGAAATAAAAATCATATCATATCTTTTTGAAAATCATAACTTGCAAAAGAGATCATAATATCTTAACATGGAATAAATCATAGAAGTGAAAATGATATCCCCATAATCATAAAATGAAACTTGAAAACTTTGTGTCATGCACACATAATCATGGAAAATCATTTCTTGTTAGTCATGACTCATTGCCAAGACTATCTTAGTGGACAGAGTCCCTTTCTGAACCGAGTCACCCTCGTTCCAGTCCTGTTTCAATGAACTAGTATAACCTACCGTTCCAGCCATGTCTATCTCATGAGATATAAATCTTTACACAATGCATTGGAGGGAGATATAGGTCCCACCCATCTTATAATAAATCATTTCTTATGTGTGCCACATAATCATAAATCATACATCATCGCATAACACATGTAACAAAAATGGGATTATTGAAACATCATGACATCATAAAACAAATCATATAAGGTAAATGACTTCATAAAAATAATTCCCTCACAACATAATCAAATCAATGTAATAATAGGGATAAAAACAGAACCCTATATTATCTTAGAATGAAAATAATTTTGATAAAACATTTGAACTCCATTCTTGAGGAAAATATCCTTTCTACTTCAAAAATACTTTTCTTTTCTTAACATGTCATACAATTATAAACTAAAATAAGTTGATTAAAAATAAACTTGAAATCTTATAAAGGAATATTCTTGGAAATAATGTTTTAAAAATCCATTCATGCCGTATAAGTTAAAAAAACATTCTTCATACTTTTGTCGGAAAAGTCAAAAAGTACCTCGTACGAAAAAAACGACAAAAGATTCCTTTCATATTCTTTAATAAAAACTCACCGAAGGGTAAAATTGGATTTAAACTATTGTAAGTGGATGGAAACAATATTACATATTGAGGTAACATGGATGTGGATGATAAAATACACCCCAGTAAATACTTACGAATAAACAATCTCGGATAAAAATGAGATTGTGATATTTCCCTTACCTTAGGTCCGATTTGCTTTGTACATGTCCGAAGCTCCTGTATAATGGTTTAAATAATGTTATTGACTTATTCCAGAATCATACATATTGATATGATATCATATAAGGTCATATTCTTAGCTTCTTGTTAGTAATATTTCATTGTTACTTGTTACTCGGGTCTTTATTGCCTTTTGTTCTTATGCGTGTTTTGCCGAATAAATTCTTATTCTTCTTTTAAGTTTATAGATACCTTATATCCAGAATGGTATTAGTGTAACATATATCATATTTATTCATTCAATTCATTTATATAATTACTATGTAATGATCATGTAGAACGAGTCGCATCACATCGTGGAGACGGTATTCCGTACGTACGCACGAGTGATGATATCGTTCCTATGATCGTGGAATTGTATTGGAGTATATATATTATTTCAGTATCAATATTACTTTATAATAATCATAAATAGTTACTCATTACACTATTATACCCATCCTTGTAAGGTGATGGTGGAAAATAGATTACACCACGGCGTGGAGACGGTATTCCGTACGTACGCACGCGCGGTGATTTCATTTTTCCGTAGGATAGATAGAAAGTGAATTAGGGTTGTTTCATATTTATAATAACATATCAGTATGTAAGTAATACTGATGTTATTACTTTATCATGAAACAACTAAAGAAGAAGAAGTTGAAGAAGAAAGAAATTGAAAAGATCGGTAATGGATATTACCTCTTCTTTGGAACGCCTCTTTGAATCCTCCACTTAGGGAACTAAGATTGGTCTTTGAAGAAGGAAAGGACCTCTAGGATTATTCTAGGGAAGTGGAGAGGATAAAATGGCAGGGGTTGGCCGAGCTTGAGTGCTCAAATTGGTGTGTGGAGGAGGGGGAGGAGGTGCCCTTTTATAAGGGAGGAGAGGGGCACCTTAGGAATATCTCAAAATATTATTTTATATTAAAGTCAAAATCGGTTTATAATGGTTCCAAAGGGTCTTATTTCGAAGATAAAGTGGGGATGGGTCGAAATCCTATCAACCAATAGGATTTAGACAAGTTTAGGGTATTAGTTTATCCTTATTAATTAGATTTAACTCTAAGTTAAATAATTTAACTTTTACCGTGTCGTTTTGTTTTCTTTCACTATATGGTTAATACACTTACTATAACATGCCAAAAGAACCCCAAATTGTTTATTATTAATATATATATACTTATCTAAGTCATTTGGCCGAACCTTAGATTTTTAGGAATAAAATAACAATTAATAATATAATATTTGATTTAAAAACTATTTTGTGTCAATTTTTGACACTATTTGATATATGATTTTTGTGAAAGTCATAACGGAATTATATGTTCGAACCAAGTTGATTAAATCAACACTAATATATCATATTAACCTAGAAAATTAGTGGAATTCATAAAAAGGCCCAAATTAAATTTAGTTTGGTGTTTATAACATCAATTATGTCAATATTTCATAAATAAGATAATTACTGCATCATAATTGTGTCATAAATAAATTAAGTTATTTAATGTCTAAAAATTATAAATAAAATACCATTATGTAGGAAATCGTTTTATCTTTCTAATGAATATTTATATTCGAATTTATCGTATGTATAACCCCATATTAAAAATTATTTACTTATTAAACTTTGATTTTAACTATTTTAACCCTTCTTTAAATAAATTAATAATAAATGTCCTAATCTAACCCAAGTGGGCATAAATGGTCATATTTTATTCATAAGGTTGTTTTTGGTCGAATTACACTTATCCAATAGAATTAGGGCATGTGTTAGGATAATAGTAATATCATATTTACCCCTATTTACTATTAACCGCGGTAAAAAAGTGAAAAGTTACTATTCACCAAAAAATTATTTTTATCTCATTGAACCAAATTTTACTTACTGATATCAACCGTGTCTGTCGGATTTTTGAAATTCCATTCACAGAAGCGGTAAAATTAAGTTTTATGCAAAATTCAGTTTTTAACCTACCACTTAGTGGTTTCACTATTCATCAAAAATTGAAAGTTTTCAGAAAAATACCAAAATTTTACCCTAGGCTAATTTAGGTATTCCGAATCCAAAAATGAAGTCCATTTTGAAAAATAAAATTTATAAAATTTCAAAAAGTGGTTATTACTATTCATAATGGCTAGTTTTAATAATATTTTAATAGCATATCGTTGTTTAGTGAAACTCGGTATTGCGTACGACGCAAGCTATCGAGGAAGGTCGCGATTGCGTGTAAAGTAAGACAAGCTAGTATGTAGTGAAAGATTCCTTTGATGATATATAAAAACAAAATATTACTCATAAAAATCTCAGGTGTTACATATAGCATATTGTCCAGACATTCCAAAACAGAATTCAACATGTTTATCCAATAAGAATCATCAAGCTGTCTCAAAATTTCTCCCTCTACATCATCAATGTGTTCAAAAAGGTTGGAGTTAATAGATACACCCTCAAACTCACTCAAAAAGCATCGACGTTTAGAAATAGTGGAATCTTCTACAACAGAAATTGGAATGTTTTCCCGTTCTGGTAATTTTTCCAGATTAGGTGTTTGAGTAGAATTTTCAACTTGAGAAATATGTAAGTCATGATTTAAAAATTCCAAATGAGTTTTTTCAAAAAATTAGTCATTTTTATATTCTTAAAAGTTTTTAGTGGAATTTTTATCCTCTAAGTACTCTACCATAGAATAGTTTTCAGAATAGGTTAGTCCTTTGACATTTTTAAACACATTGAATTATTCTTGTTGATCTCCAATTTTAAAAATAAGATTTCCTTTTGACATATCAATCACAACACCACATGTGTCCAAGAAGGACCTACCCAAGATAATGGGAACCTCTTGATCACACTCCATACATAAGACTAAAAGGTTTACAGGAAGAAACTGCTTCCCCATCCCAACTAGCAAGTCATTTATCCTACCCACAGGATGAGTGAAAGATATATTAGCTAATTAAAGTATGACTATGTTGGGTTTAAGGTCACCCAACCTCAACTATAGAAATAGTGAGTGTGGGAGTAGATTATTGCTAGCACCTAATTAAAACAAACAATTGTGCTGACCAGAATTTCCAAAGGTACATGTGATAACAAATCTACCTGGGTCTTTCAATTTAGGAAGGATTTTCTTTTGTAGCACAGGCCTACACTTTTCAGTGAGGCAGTAAGTAGCAAATTCTTCCAGGGTATTTTTGTTTGAAACAATTTTCTTAAGATATTTCAAATAATATGGGATTTGAATTAAGTCTTGAATGAAAGGAATGTTTACTTTAAGTTTTGACAAGAGACCAAGGAACTGAAGAAGTTCATACTTGGTGTTACTTTGTGGTTTCAACTTCTCAGGGAAAGGGATAGGTGGGGAATTATTTTTAAGTAAAGTAGGTATATCCCTCACCACTTCATCAATTTTTTTTTCTTTTTCTTTTGATTTTTAGATGAATTTCCAGCTTGTGATTCAAATGATAAATTGATATTTTTATCATTTTCAAGACTTTTCTATAAATTTCCATCTTGTGTGCAAAGAAAATTTTTGTTACTAGATTCGAGAAAATTTTCATTTTGGGAATTTTCAAGGTTTTTTCAACAAAATTTTGAGTATTCAACCCAATTATAGTTACAATATCTATGGCATTCTCTCTAGGGTTAAGCTCAGCGGTACTTGGAAGTCTTCCTCTTTCCCTAGAAGAAAAATATCTTGCAGGTTGACCATATTGTGTTTACATGTTTTTCATTCTAACATCAGTTTTAATTTTATTTGACTCATATTGATTTTGATGTTTGGTTAGATGATTTAAGAATAGATCAAGCTTATAATAAATTTGATTATCATTGTTTCCTTGTGTATTTTAAGACTCACCCCTTTGTTTATTTTGAATGTTTGGTCTTGGTTGGTTAGATAATTAGGGGCATTAGATTGTTTAATTAAGACTTGGTCTTTCTAGGACATATTTGGATAGTTACTATAGCCTTGATTGTATTTGTTTGAATATGGATCTTCTATTAGAGGAATTATAGGACCATAATTAACAAAATCAGAATTTTCTTTTTTATGGGATGGCATATCAAAGTTGGGAAAAAGTTTTCAGTATGCCCAAACATTCCACATTGGACACACTGTTCTCTTAAATATTAATTGGTGTTTTGACATCCAAGTTGGTTAATAGTTTTCCTTGAGTTCTGGTTCATTAATGAATTAAATTGGTTGGTGATTTTAGCAAGTTGAGCTTGAGTTTCATTCATTTGAACCAGTGTTTGTGTTAACATTTCAATTGACTATTTTTTCTTCTTGAATTTTTATGTTGTGAATTTAGTGAAATATTATTTAAATTGTGTCTCAATTCTTCATATGTATTGTCAGTGTAGTGACCCCCATCATCTTGGACATCTAGATTCTGTCCATAGGATGATAGCCCTTCATAGAAAGTATCCATGAGAAGGTCGGATGGGAGTTGATAATGGGGACACTACCTAAGTAGATCCCTAAATCGATCCAAATATTCATGAAAATCTTTTCCATACTCTTGATAAAATATAGTGATTTTTTCTCAATTCACCTTTCAATATTTGGGTATAAAACTTTATGATAAATGAGTTATTCACTTGATCCCAGTTTTTGAAAATGTTCTCATCTAGGCTCAAAAACCAGTTCCTAGGATTCTATTTAAGGAAAAAGGGAAAGACTGTCATTTTCATCACATTCTATATGAGTCCTATAAGAGGTAGTTGTTGCATAGTATTATATAAGTCTCTAATGAAGGAAATGGAGTCCTCATTATATAGCCCATTAAATGCATACAGAAGTGAAATGTGTAACTTTTTAAGCTCATAGCTTCGATCTCTAGGAGATCTACAAATAGAAGATGGATTGATTGAAAATTAAGGAAGTTGGAACTCCATAATACTAGGCCTTTCAACTTCTTCTAAGAGTTTTGGTTGATTAATTTGGAAGTTATTATTAGGAACTCTATTATCTATGTTCCCTATTTTAATTTTGTTCTTATTCTTTTCTAATACGAGTTAAATATTTGTCTATTTATATGTTCAGTTCTCTAGACTAACTACAGAGTGTATTGTGCTCATACAAATTATATCAAAAACTCAATTAGCACAATAGTAGAACTGAAAAAGAGCTCAAAAATATAGTTAACATTAGCAATTATGTAGAAAAGAAACATATTTTTTTACTGTTTTCTATTTTCAATTTTTTTTTAAAAAATTATGGGATTTTTTTCTAGTTTTTTAAGAAGTAATGACATGTGATTTACCCAGAGAAGCCACCAAAAAATGACCTGGACTGTCATTGAAGTTGGTAAAATTTTAAAATTTATAATCCTAATAACTACTATAAATGTGGAAAGCAGGGTCGAACCTATAGGGAAAGTTATTATGACCACTATTCTTCTAAAAACTTTCAAAATATCCAGCTGTTGTCAACAGTTCTGTATATTTTTTATTTTTTTAAACATTAAATTTTTTATTGTGTTTATTATAAAGCACAAATGAAACATCACAATATTTTGGGGTTTCTGTTCTAAACTGTAATGAAATAAGAAACAGGTTAAAAACATTTGTAAAAAAGATATAAAATGCTGATAAATGAACAATCAAGCGAAATACGTCTGGGGAAAATATCCATTATACTGGTTTTGAAAATATTCCTTCTTAGGATAGTGACTAAAACTAAAACCACTGGAAAAGAGTGGTTTATTTCCCTCTCCAAAAGATAAATCACATAGTAAGACAAATCTTGGAGTTATCCACTCCAAGATTAATCAACTATGAGAATTCTGGTTTGAAAAAGATGACAGAGCAAACTCACCGTAAGTTCTGACATTTCTTTTTTAAATTTAATTTTTTATGAAAATTAATCCACAATCAAACTCACCGAATGATTGTGGAGTTCCGAGATTAAGTTAGAATGGTACGTTTTAATTTAATGAGTTCAGAGCTAATCTCACCGATCAATTCTGATCACATTTTAAATGATAGTGAGAAGAAAGAAGAAAGATGACCCACATACTCAATTTTAACCCTGAACTGGAAGAATTAGCCTAACATCATCTATATTATGTAAACTAATATCATTAAATTACAAAGAAAGAAAAATAAAAGAAAACATAGGAGGAGATCTCCCTCTCCTAGCTTGAGTCGCAGCTACACCTGACCCTCGGGTCTCCAGAAAGTGGTTCTCTGAGAAGTGCTCCAAGATTCACCCCTAGGTTCTCGCTCTTCTTGGAAGTGAATGATCGAATCAATCACCCACTTTTATTCTTGATGCTCTATTTTAAAGTTAGAGTCACTTGCTACATATCACACACTGTTTTCCACCGACATCAAATTTCTTTCACCTATGCACCACACACATGAATTTTTTTGTGCAATACATGTCACACTATCTTTTCCCATGTAACTAACTCGCATTGAGTTAGTTGAGTGAACCCGGACGTGTTTTCGACTCTTACATGAGCCTGCATAATAAAAAACAAACATAAAAATTTAAAAATGAATGAACGTTAAATAAAAGATTAAAGTTATTTTTTAAATAAAAGTTATATTACTTATTAAATAAAGTTAATTAATAAATACTTATGTTGATAATTAATAATTAATTAATTAAATATTATTATTATATTCATTAATTTAATATTTAATATTGTATTAGATGTAACACCCCAAGATTCTATGGTACGTTTCCCTTCGAATAATGCGATAGCGTGTGTTGTACGCAACCTCGAGTTCTAACACACACCACAACTAATTAAACTAGCCGTTGTGAATAGTAATACCTACTTTTTGAAATCATATATATTCTATATTTCAAAATGGACTTCATTTTTGGATTCGGAATATCAAAATTAGCCTAGGGTGAAATTTTGGTACATTTCGGATAACTTTCATATTTTGATGAATAGTGAAAATTACTAAATTTTAATTAAAAACAACTTTTTTAATCAAAATAATTAATAGTGATAAATTGTGAATTTGAGTGGTTTTAAAGTATATTTAGAATATATTTTTACCATTTAATATAATCTTGGTCATT
Source organism: Viscum album (assembly GCA_963277665.1). Classification (NCBI taxonomy): domain Eukaryota; kingdom Viridiplantae; phylum Streptophyta; class Magnoliopsida; order Santalales; family Viscaceae; genus Viscum; species Viscum album. The sequence continues at coordinate 1,550,275,961 of OY728141.1, forward strand.
GGACATAATTTTACAATTAAACCGAACATAAACAAGTGTCAATCTTTTGATAGTTATTATCTCTTAAAAACACGCTTTTTGTTTTGACAGTGGGAATTAATTTTAAATTAATTTCTGCCACTTCTGTGTTTTGAATTTAGAAAAATGGATTCCATATTTGGAATCAGGATGTTCAAATTGTGTAAATAGGTAACTTTTATTTTTAGACATTTTGAATAATTACTGCGGTAAATATTTTATTTACCATGGTTAAGGGTAAATCCGGTAAATAAGGGTTTAAAAAAATAATATTATAATAATACTAAATTACCCTAAAACGTGTCTCAACCCTATTGGTTGATACATGGTCGACCATGGGCATCTTTGGGTCTATTTTGGGACCCCATGGATCCACTTGTAAGTGATAATGACACATTATATTAATAAAGTTAAAATAAAAATAAAAATGGCATAAGCTTACATCTTTTAGAAGAACAATTTTTACATAGGGTTATACATGTTGGATTTTCGATTATAAATATTCATTAGAAAGATAAAAGGATTTCCTACATAATGATATTTTATTTATAATTTTTAGACATTATATAATTTATTTTATTTATGACACAATGATGATGCAGTAATTACTAAAATAGTGAAAAATAAAAATAATTGATCTTATAAATACCCAAATAATTATAATATGAAACTTTTAATGAATTAAACTAATTTTCTATGATAATATGATATATTAGGATTGATTTAATTGACTTTGTTCGAAGTAATCAATCTGTTAGGAGTTTCACAAAAATCAACTATTGAATAGTGTCAAAATTGACATAAAAGAGTTCTTAAAACAAATATTATATTATTAATTGATATTAAATTCCTAAAAATCTAAGGTTCTGCCAAGAGACTTATATTATGATAGGTTCCTCATTAATGGACCACTTGGGGGTCGCTTGGATGTATATAGTAAGTTTATTAACCATATTATATAAAAATACAAAGAGACATTGTAAAAGTGAAACTAATTAACTTAGAGTTAATACTTAAAGATAAGGTTAATATAAGTACCCAAACCTATCTAAATTCTATTGGTTGAGTGGTTTTCGACCTATCCCCACCTTAACCTTTGAATAGTCAACTTTGGAGCCATTAGAAACCGAATATGAATTTATTATAAATTAATATTTCTAGCTTTTCCAAAGGTGCCCCTCACCCCTCTTATAAAAGGGCACTCCTCCTTCTCATTTATTCACACCTCTCAAGCCTTTTGGTTCGGCCAAACTCTGCCCAAATACTCTCCCAACATCCCTCACTGCAACCTAGAGGCCTTAGTTTGATCAGAAAGCCAACCTAAGGAGCCCTTTTGATCAAATCAAAAGGAAGAACCCGAAGAAGAGGTAATGATTTCACCACCCTTCTCCAAGTTCATTTCTTCTTCCACTTCTTCTTCCTTTGTTCTTACCATTCTAAAATAATAACTCCAGTATCTCACATATACTGTGATGTTATTATAAATATGGTACAATCATATTCAGTATTCTATCCACCCTTTTAATAACATGTCACCATACGTGCGTACGTACGGCTTACCGTCTCCACGTCGTGGTGTAATTGTTATTCAATATAATATTATTTGGATGGGTATAATAATGATGTGTAACTCATGTAAATAATAAATATAACATGTTAATGATTCTTTATATATGATATACCATCCATTTATATATTATTTTAATATCAAAAGGATGATATTGTCGCTCGTGCGTACGTACGGACTACCGTCTCCACGAACGCGATGAGATTCATTCTCCATCGTATCCATTCAAGTATAATTATCATTTGATGATTTAAAAATGATGTTTAAGGACTGGATATCATTCTGGATATGAATAAGATACAAAAACCATGGCTTATGTAACAAAACATATAAAAGAAAATAAGTAAGTTAACTCCCGAAACGACGATAATTCTAAGATATTATTAACAAATCAATGTTAAAAGATCATATATGATATCATATTAATATATATGATTCTTGTATAATTTAATAACAACTATTTAACCATTATACAGGAGGTTAACCTACCCCAACCAAGGAAAAGTACAAGGTAAGGGTTATTTCACAATCTCTTCATTATCCGAGGTTGTTTATATGTAATAATCTACTGGGATCTCTTTATCATCCACATCCATGTTTCTTAAAAATGTATTTCAAAACATTTTTACTATTTACAAGAATATGGTTTAAAGTCATTTATACCCTTTTTTGACTTTTTATAAGAGGTTTATAAAGGAATCTTTCCGTCGTTTTCAAAACAAGGTCCCTTTTAACCTTTTCGACAGAATTGAGGTAAGAATGTTTTTTTTTAACTTATACAGCGGGTGCGGTTATTTTACGCCGTTATAAAATCTTCAAAGCTTTCCTTACAAGCTTATAAGAATATTTTCAAAGAAAATGTTTTATTTTATATGGATCTTAAATGATTTCAAAATAAAAGGAGATATTTCTTTAAAAAGAATTTTGATTTCATCTATGTCAACATCCTTTGATGGATTTTAAGATTATTTGAAGTTGATTTATTATGATACAAAACTTCTATATTGTATTGAAGGTTTTGTGATATGTTTGACTGTGGATGTGCTATTTTTATACCATTCATAGTTTATTGTGAAAGTATTGACATTTCGTATGCTAGTTTTAATACGAATGTTTATGTTATGTTTAAACCTTTTCATATGGGAATGCATTGGACTTAATAAGTGACGGGTGGAGCCCGCTATAGCTCCTCGATGCATCGGTAGGTCTCATGAGACAAACTAGTGTCTTGGCACAAGGCCTTGACAAAATCTTATTTGTAGTCTTGGCACGAGGCCTTGGCTATGTGGTTGTGATAGTCTGGCATTATGCATTCCAACATTATGAAAGTGGTTATTGATATTGCATGTGATTATTCGATTAGTAGAATATCCATGTGAACAAGTAAATGGCATTATTTCATTTTACTTTTGCCATACTATGTTGAAGTTCAATTTTAAAAGGCTTTTGTTTTAGTAATTCATTGCCTTAAATGTTTATGCTTATTTTGAATGTTCCGCTATATTGTTATCCTTACTGGGCATTTGAGCTCACCCCTTTTCTATGTTTTATTTTTCCCAGGTAGTGAAGAAGTAAATTATGATTGACTTGCAGGGATATTATGAGGGGTTTATAGTGTGGACGTTGGAAACATTATGTTGTTGTAGTAGTTTTTCATTTTATGATGTAATGTAAAACTTATGAATATATCTAGTGTTTCCAAGGCTACTAAAATAATCGGTCTTTCGGGATTTGATCTTTCTTGTGATCATGCCAATGTTATGTAATAATGCACCGACTCTGGGTAGCTGGGGTCGGGGCGTTACAGTTGGTATCAGAGGAAGTTTAGTACAAACCTTGGAAACTAGATTTAGATAAACTCTGATTAGAGCACGTAGACCTAAGATGAACTTTGAGGATTAGTATAGAAGAACTTCCTAGAATTTTGGTATTGTAGAGATTTTGTGAGTTTTCCGAGCAATACATCCCTGTCTGGATACGAGCAGGTAGAGGCGGATCTGGCACAGATGTACCTAGGGGTAAAACCCGAAAACACCGCTTTGAGCTAGACTCGAACGGGAACTGGTGCACGACAACGGGCCTTGCTGCACTCTTGGTTACGACACTCCCGGGGGATATGCTTAGGATAACTCTCACTATCTTTACAAATCATTATGAAGGGTTTATGAGTATATACTTCCTCAAAGAAAACATTTTTATGATTATGGATTATATCCATAAATAGTTCAATTTATGTTAAGTGTTTTATAAGTATGGGATTATGTATTTTGATTCATAAACTGATCTAGTTTATGCCATTGTTTAGAAATGGCGCCTAGTGGAAGAAATGGAAACTGTATCAATGCACGCACTCCATGTAGGGATTGCCCTCCTGCTCAAGATAATTATAGTGGGGCTGGTGATGCAACTGGTGCTGATCAACTAATCACCATACTGGGACAACTTACTCAGGTTATGAATAATAACCTTACCCGTATGGAGCACCCTGATCCGCAGCGTGGAGGATCAATGTTAGATCGATTCATGAGACAGCAACCACCAACGTTCAATGGGAATACAAATCCCTTAGTAGCTGAGAAATGGATATTTTCCCTAGAGAAAATATTTCAGGCTTTGGGGAGCAGTGAAAGGGAAAAAGTTATCATGGCAGTTTACCGCCTCACTGGAGATGCTGATCAATGGTGGTCATTGATTCAAAATACGAAGGAAGATGATGAAGTATCAAATATGGAATGGAGGGAGTTCAAAGATCTGTTTTTAGAAAAATACTTTCCTCGCGACCATCGAGCAGATATGGAAAGACAATTTCTGAGTCTGAGACAAAAGGAGGATGAGAATGTCACAAAGTATGAGGCTAACTTTACAAGGTTAGCGAGGTACGCTGGTGATTATATTCACAACCCAAGAAGTAAGATTGATCGTTTCTTTGATGGGTTAAAACCATTTCTCCGTCGAGCATTAGTCTCACAATCCTTTTCATCGTACGAAGACATTGTCTCATGTGCTATCAAGACCGAAAAGGAATTCTCTAAGTCTTATGACTTTAAAGCAAAGCAAGAGAAGAAGAGACCTGCTGATCAATCTGGGAATGGAAATAAGGGGAAGAAGGGAAAGGTTGAATATCCATCTTGTGGTAAGTGCGGGAAGAAACACCCCGGTGCTTGCCTGAAGGGAATGGGAGTCTGTTACAAGTGTGGTGAAAAAGGCCACCAAGCTCATGATTGCAAGGGGAATAAGGAAACTACCAACGTTCAGTGCTACAATTGCAGGGAGATGGGGCATTATGCAAATGCATGTCCTAAGAGTCAGGAGAACTTACCTCAGAAAAGGCCAAGGGATCAAGGCCAGGCTTATGCTATCACTACTGCTGAGGTAGAAGCTCCGAAAGACGTGGTGGCAGGTAATTTAATGGTTTCCTCAAGTTTAGCAAATGCATTATTTGATTCTGGATCATCGCATTGTTTCATATCTTCCCAGTTTGCTAAGAAAATTAGATATTTCCAATTTGATTTAATAATGGAGTTGTCAGTTAAAACTCCTAAGGGAAGTATCGTTGCAACAAAGTTTTGTGAATCAGTCCCCATTAGAGCACATAAATTTTCTTTATCTGCTGATTTCATCGTCATACCTATGATTGAGTTTGATATAATCCTCGGTATGGACTGGCTTTCGGACTATGATGCGAAGATTTATTGTAAGAAGAAAGAGGTTACGATTCTTGATGATAATGATAAGGAGCACCTTATTTTTAGAGCAGAATCGTCACCACCTAATTCTTATTTAGATCCACCCCCAGTAGCTCAACTTAATTCAATTATTGGGGAGGAAGAGAATGAAGTAACTATCGGTGAGGAAAGGAATGTTCAAATAGAGGATGTACCTGTTGTGAAAGAATTTGTAGATGTATTTCCAGAAGATTTACCTGGACATCCTCCAGAACGAGAAGTAGAGTTTTCCATTGATTTGATTCCTGGATCAAGGCCTATATCGAAGACCCCTTATAGAATGGCTACTGTAGAGTTAGTCGAACTAAAGAAACAACTAGAGAAATTGAGTAATAAGGGATTTATTCTCCCTAGTGTTTCTCCATGGGGAGCCCCTGTTCTTTTTGTTAAAAAGAAAGATGGATCTATGAGGTTATGTATCGACTACAGGGAGATCAATGCTATAACGATAAAGAACAAGTATCCCCTACCTCGTATTGATGATTTATTTGACCAACTGCATGGAGCTCAATACTTTTCAAAGATTGACCTTCGATCTGGATACCATCAGTTGTGTGTGAAGAAGGAAGACATTCCGAAAACAGCATTTCGTACCAGGTACGGGCATTACGAGTTTACTGTAATGCCGTTTGGATTGACTAATGCACCCTCTGTATTCATGGATCTAATGAATAGAGTTTTCAAGGAGTATCTCGATGAATTTGTGGTGGTATTTATTGATGATATCTTGGTATACTCCAAAACCTACGAAGATCATGAAAATCACTTGCGCATTATCTTGAAGACTCTGAGGAGGCATGAATTATATGGGAAGTTTAGCAAGTGTGAATTCTGGCTTCAGGAGATTTCTTTTCTTGGCCATATTGTCTCTAAAGATGGAATCTCTGTTGATCCTTCTAAGACCAAGGCAATCCAAGAATGGCCAGCACCTACGAGTATAACTGAGGTACGTAGTTTTATTGGTTTGGCAGGTTATTATCGACGTTTCGTCCAGAATTTTGCCCGATTGGCTAACCCATTAACGAAGCTCACACGTAAAGGGGTTAAATTTGTTTGGACAAAAGAGTGTGAAGAATGTTTCGAAGAACTGAAGAGAAGATTAGTCAATGCTCCTATATTGACTCTACCATCGGGGAATGATGGGTTCGTTATTTATAGTGATGCATCGAAGAAAGGACTTGGCTGTGTCCTTATGCAGAATGATAGAGTTATTGCCTATGCATCATGACAGTTGAAAATTCATGAACAAAACTATCCTACTCATGATCTTGAGTTAGCAGCTGTGATCTTTGCTTTGAAGATATGGAGGCACTACCTCTATGGTGAAAAATGTGAGATTTATACTGATCACAAGAGTTTGAAGTATATTTTCTCACAAAAAGAACTCAACATGAGGCAAAGGAGATGACTTGAATTACTCAAGGATTATGATTGCACAATACACTACCACCCGGGGAAAGCAAACAAAGTAGCAGATGCTTTGAGCAGAAAAGACCATGGAGTTCTGAACATGATGAGAATTGAAAGGGATCCAATTTTCATGGATCTAGAGAAGATGGACATGGGAATAACCAGAGAAGGTGAAACATCAATGCTTTTTCAAATGGTTTCCAAACCATCTTTACTAGAAAGGATTAAGAGTTCCCAGACCGATGATGAATAATTTCAGAAGAAGATTAAAGCTGTGAATGATGGGAGATTGAGAGACTTTGTGTATGAAGATGGGATTTTGAAATTCGGGAAGAGACTTTGTGTTCCCAATATACCTGATCTAAAAAGGGAATTGCTGGATGACGCTCATAGTTCCAATTTCTCTATACACCCTGGGAGCACCAAAATGTATAGGGATTTGAAGGAACCTTTTTGGTGGGACAACATGAAGAGGGAGATTGCTGATTTTGTGTCAAGGTGTATGGTTTGTCAACAAGTGAAAGCTGGAAGGCAACAGCCTGGAGGAGTCATGCAACCTCTTCCCATACCGGAGTGGAAATGGGACAATGTTACGATGGACTTTGTCATGGGGCTACCAAAGACTCCTAGAAGGAATGATGCAATATGGGTGATTGTTGATCGTCTTACCAAGTCAACACATTTTCTTGCTATAAGAGAAGATCTACCCCTGGAACGTCTAGCAAGACTATATATTAATGAAGTTGTGAGACTTCATGGAGTACCCCTATCGATTGTTTCTGATCGTGATCCCCGTTTTACTTCAATATTTTGGAAAAGTCTTCAGAAATCCCTGGATACTGAACTTCATTTGAGCACTGCTTACCACCCTCAGACAGACGGACAATCAGAACGGACTATTCAGACCTTAGAAGACATGTTGAGATCTTGCTCACTTGACTTTCAGGGTATGTGGGATCAATATTTACCACTGGTAGAATTTTCCTATAACAATAGCTTCCATTCGAGTATTCAGATGGCACCATATGAAGCGTTATACGGAAAGAGATGTCGTACACCAACCTGTTGGGATGACGTTGGTGAAAGAAAACTTGTAGGCCCAGAACTGGTGGAGGAAACGGTGGAAAAGGTGAAGGTAATCCAAAATCACATCAAAGCAGCTCAAAGTAGGCAGAAGAGCTATGCCGATAATCGAAGGAAGGATTTGGAATTTCAAGTCGGTGATAATGTTTTCCTAAAGGTATCTCCGTGGAAGGGAGTCATACGTTTTGGTAAGAAAGGTAAATTGAGTCTCAGGTACATCGGACCTTTCGAAATTCTAGAACGAATTGGGGCTGTAGCTTACCGATTGGCAATGCCGCCAAGTCTCTCCAAAGTTCACGATGTGTTCCACGTATCTCTGTTGAGGAAATACATGCCTGACCCAACGCATGTACTCACCTATGAAGATTTAGAACTGGAACCCGATCTGTCTTATTGCGAAGAGCCCATCAAGATTCTTGATACGAGAGAACAAGTGCTGAGAAACCGGACGACGCGTCTGGTAAAAGTTTTTTGGAGAAATCATAAGATGGAAGAGGCAACGTGGGAACCCGAGGAACTTATGATGAAGAACCACCCAAGTCTTTTTATGCAGTAATACCCTAGAAATTGCGAGGACGCAATTATTTGAAGGAGGGGAGAATGTAACACCCCAAGCTTCTATGGTACGTTTCCCTTCGAATAATGCGATAGCGTGTGTTGTACGCAACCTCGAGTTCTAACACACACCACAACTAATTAAACTAGCCGTTGTGAATAGTAATACCTACTTTTTGAAATCATATATATTCTATATTTCAAAATGGACTTCATTTTTGGATTCGGAATATCAAAATTAGCCTAGGGTGAAATTTTGGTACATTTCGGATAACTTTCATATTTTGATGAATAGTGAAAATTACTAAATTTTAATTAAAAACAACTTTTTTAATCAAAATAATTAATAGTGATAAATTGTGAATTTGAGTGGTTTTAAAGTATATTTAGAATATATTTTTACCATTTAATATAATCTTGATCATTGGACATAATTTTACAATTAAACCGAACATAAACAAGTGTCAATCTTTTGATAGTTATTATCTCTTAAAAACACGCTTTTTGTTTTGACAGCGGGAATTAATTTTAAATTAATTTCTGCCACTTCTGTGTCTTGAATTTAGAAAAATGGATTCCATATTTGGAATCAGGATGTTCAAATTGTGTAAATAGGTAACTTTTATTTTTAGACATTTTGAATAATTACTGCGGTAAATATTTTATTTACCATGGTTAAGGGTAAATCCGGTAAATAAGGGTTAACAAAAATAATATTATAATAATACTAAATTACCCTAAAACGTGTCTCAACCCTATTGGTTGATACATGGTCGACCATGGGCATCTTTGGGTCTATTTTGGGACCCCATGGATCCACTTGTAAGTGATAATGACACATTATATTAATAAAGTTAAAATAAAAATAAAAATGGCATAAGCTTACATCTTTTAGAAGAACAATTTTTACATAGGGTTATACATGTTGGATTTTCGATTATAAATATTCATTAGAAAGCTAAAAAGATTTCCTACATAATGATATTTTATTTATAATTTTTAGACATTATATAATTTATTTTATTGATGACACAATGATGATGCAGTAATTACTAAAATAGTGAAAAATAAAAATAATTGATCTTATAAATACCCAAATAATTATAATATGAAACTTTTAATGAATTAAACTAATTTTCTATTATAATATGATATATTAGGATTGATTTAATTGACTTTGTTCGAAGTAATCAATCTGTTAGGAGTTTCACAAAAATCAACTATTGAATAGTATCAAAATTGACATAAAAGAGTTCTTAAAACAAATATTATATTATTAATTGATATTAAATTCCTAAAAATCTACGGTTCTGCCAAGAGACTTATATTATGATAGGTTCCTCATTAATGGACCACTTGGGGGTCGCTTGGATGTATATAGTAAGTTTATTAACCATATTATATAAAAATACAAAGAGACATTGTAAAAGTGAAACTAATTAACTTAGAGTTAATACTTAAAGATAAGGTTAATATAAGTACCCAAACCTGTCTAAATTCTATTGGTTGAGTGGTTTTCGACCTATCCCCACCTTAACCTTTGAATAGTCAACTTTGGAGCCATTAGAAACCGAATATGAATTTATTATAAATTAATATTTCTAGCTTTTCCAAAGGTGCCCCTCACCCCTCTTATAAAAGGGCACTCCTCCTTCTCATTTCTTCACACCTCTCAAGCCTTTTGGTTCGGCCAAACTCTGCCCACATACTCTCCCAACATCCCTCACTGCAACCTAGAGGCCTTAGTTTGATCAGAAATCCAACCTAAGGAGCCCTTTTGATCAAATCAAAAGGAAGAACCCGAAGAAGAGGTAATGATTTCACCACCCTTCTCCAAGTTCATTTCTTCTTCCACTTCTTCTTCCTTTGTTCTTACCATTCTAAAATAATAACTCCAGTATCTCACATATACTGTGATGTTATTATAAATATGGTACAATCATATTCAGTATTCTATCCACCCTTTTAATAACATGTCACCATACGTGCGTACGTACGGCTTACCGTCTCCACGTCGTGGTGTAATTGTTATTCAATATAATATTATTTGGATGGGTATAATAATGATGTGTAACTCATGTAAATAATAAATATAACATGTTAATGATTCTGTATATATGATATACCATCCATTTATATATTATTTTAATATCAAAAGGATGATATTGTCGCTCGTGCGTACGTACGGACTACCGTCTCCACGAACGCGATGAGATTCATTCTCCATCGTATCCATTCAAGTATAATTATCATTTGATGATTTAAAAATGATGTTTAAGGACTGGATATCATTCTGGATATGAATAAGATACAACAACCATGGCTTATGTAACAAAACATATAAAATAAAATAAGTAAGTTAACTCCCGAAACGACGATAATTCTAAGATATTATTAACAAATCAATGTTAAAAGATCATATATGATATCATATTAATATATATGATTCTTGTATAATTGAATAACAACTATTTCACCATTATACAGGAGGTTAACCTACCCCAACCAAGGAAAAGTACAAGGTAAGGGTTATTTCACAATCTCTTCATTATCCGAGGTTGTTTATATGTAATAATCTACTGGGATCTCTTTATCATCCACATCCATGTTTCTTAAAAATGTATTTCAAAACATTTTTACTATTTACAAGAATATGGGTTAAAGTCATTTATACCCTTTTTTTGACTTTTTATAAGAGGTTTATAAAGGAATCTTTCCGTCGTTTTCAAAACAAGGTCCTTTTTAACCTTTTCGACAGAATTGAGGTAAGAATGTTTTTTTTAACTTATACGGCGGGTGCGGTTATTTTACGCCGTTATAAAATCTTCAAAGCTTTCCTTACAAGCTTATAAGAATATTTTCAACGAAAATGTTTTATTTTATATGGATCTTAAATGATTTCAAAATAAAAGGAGATATTTCTTTAAAAAGAATTTTGATTTCATCTATGTCAACATCCTTTGATGGATTTTAAAATTATTTGAAGTTGATTTATTATGATACAAAACTTCTATATTGTATTGAAGGTTTTGTGATATGTTTGACTGTGGATGTGCTATTTTTATACCATTCATAGTTTATTGTGAAAGTATTGACATTTCGTATGCTAGTTTTAATACGAATGTTTATGTTATGTTTAAACCTTTTCATATGGGAATGCATTGGACTTAATAAGTGACGGGTGGAGCCTGCTATAGCTCCTCGATGCATCGGTAGGTCTCATGAGACAAACTAGTGTCTTGACACAAGGCCTTGACAAAATCTTATTTGTAGTCTTGGCACGAGGCCTTGGCTATGTGGTTATGATAGTCTGGCATTATGCATTCCAACATTATGAAAGTGGTTATTGATATTGCATGTGATTATTCGATTAGTAGAATATCCATGTGAACAAGTAAATGGCATTATTTCATTTTACTTTTTCCATACTATGTTGAAGTTCAATTTTAAAAGGCTTTTGTTTTAGTAATTCATTGCCTTAAATGTTTATGCTTATTTTTAATGTTCCGCTATATTGTTATCCTTACTGGGCATTTGAGCTCACCCCTTTTCTATGTTTTATTTTTCCCAGGTAGTGAAGAAGTAAATTATGATTGACTTGCAGGGATATTATGAGGGGTTTATAGTGTGGACGTTGGAAACATTATGTTGTTGTAGTAGTTTTTCATTTTATGATGTAATGTAAAACTTATGAATATATCTAGTGTTTCCAAGGCTACTAAACTAATCGGTCTTTCGGGATTTGATCTTTCTTGTGATCATGCCAATGTTATGTAATAATGCACCGACTCTGGGTAGCTGGGGTCGGGGCGTTACATTAGATGATGTTATTAAGTTTTTAAATTAAATATTATCTATTTGGTTATTTTATTAATGTTAGTATTATTAGTAATTAGTTATTATAACCTAATGATATTTTTGATTTAGGAAATTATTTATTAAATATTTTATTTAGTTTAAAAATTTTATTATAAAAACAATTATTTATAAAGTTGTTTTAAATTAAATTATTATTATTATTGAGTTAATTATATTTACTTTTTAAATAATATCTATTTAATTATTTGATTTTACATATTAATTTAATTTTATGATTTATTATATATTTATTATAATTATTTTATATTTTAGTTTTTTTATTTTTTATTTTAGTTTTTTTAATTTTTTTATTTAGTTTTATATTGGGTTTATCTCCCCCCCAATTTTGACACTACAAGGGGGTCTTCGGTTCCTTCTCCTTTAAGGAGAAGCACAACAGCGGTCTTCTCCTCTCCAAGGTGGCACAACATCTCAAATCATGGTCAATTTCCAGCTCCACTCTACAGTGGACAAGACCTGACCCCAGTCCTCCTTCACAACGGCAGTGACATGACCTGATTCGCGATTCTTCTTCAGAAGCATCTTGCTTGGATTCTCTAGATCCATGTACCAGTGGTGGGATCTGCTCGGCGTCACCCTCCATCTGTGACAGCGAGACGAGGTACCTCGTCTCTTCCTTATATAGGTAAGGAACAAATGTGGTCTGATCCAACATGTGGTGGGTCAGATAACAAGTGTGCGACTCAATCTAGAACTAGGGTTGAAGATATGATCTAATACGAACCTGTTTAGATTTTGAGTCGATGTTGAATTTTCTTGTTTAAATTGGTGAGAGGATTTGAATATTGGTGAAACATAGTGGCATCGGGTTACGATGGCAAGGAAAAGTGGTGAGATAGCTTGGAACCGGTGAGATCGTGAGATCAAGGTGGTGCTGGGGAAATGGTAACAGGCAGGAGTTACAGTGGATGAAATTACAGTGACACCATAATGGGGATATGGTTCCATGGTATTGGGTTGATACGGTGCCACCGTAAGACAAAGAGGTGGCACAAGAAAATATGGTACAGTGAGACCGTGTCGGGAGGTTATGGTGCCATTGCGAACTAAACAATGTGAGGAGTTAGTTGTGCCACTCGACATAGCCTGCAAATAAAATAAATTAAAAGTAGATTAAAAACTTAAACTAAAATACATACTAAATAATTTATTTAAAACTGAAACTAATTAAAAAAATTAAGTACAACATGAAAAACATAAAAAAAAAGAAATAAAATAAATAAATCTTTGATTAAATTTTTGTAAACAATATTATATAAAACATAAATTATAACTAAACTAAAATTGAAATTAAGATTCAATAAAGTCAATATAATAAGAAAGTGAATATAAATTAAAAAATTATATATCGAAGTTAATTAATCATTAATAAATAAAATTAGAAGGGTTAAAATTAAGAAATGTGATTTAATTTAATTAATAGAGTTATTACATGTTAAAAAAATTAAAAGAATAAAATTTGATGTAATTAATTAATTAATTAAATACATAAATTTAGGTTAATTGATTAAGTAACAGGAATGTCAAATTTTAATAAAGAAATTATACATCTAAAATAAATAATAATTAATAAAACATATTAATTTAAATCAAGTCATTAATTAATTACTTTAAACACTAAAATCACACATTTAATTATAAAAAATTGATTTGTTAATAAAATTAGTTTTAAAAAATAAAAAATAATTAATATTTAATGAAAAGTATTAAAATAGTTAATTAAATCATTAAAAATTAGATAAAATGATGTGAAACAACTATGTAAAATAAGGCCACATTAATATATAGTGTAGATATCATTTATTAATGATATAACTATAGCCTATGAAGGATAAAAATTACTTATTCAATAAAAAATGGATAAGAAAATGAAGTAGTTAATACTAAAATACCAAGTAATAAGGAAATGTTATTAATAAAAAGATGATAATATGATCATATATGATATCATAATAATGACTATGATTCTGAAATAATTAAATGAAATTATTTAAATCATTGTATCATAGATTTGGATACATACAAAGGAAATCAAACCTAAAAGGTAAGACATAATTTTTTAATCTCATTTTTTGAGATTGTTTATACATAAGTATTTACTAAGGTATATTTATCATACACATACTTGTTTCCTAAATATGCATTCCAAAATATTATTTCTTGCCTTCTAAAATTTATTAAAGTAAATTTTACCCAGTGGGTAATTTTTATTGAAGGGTCTGAAAGTAATATTTTGTTGTTTTCGGTATGACGTACTTTTTGACTTCCAGATAAAAGTATGAGAAGAATTTTTTCTTTTAACTTATAAGCCATGAAAATATGTTTACATTTTTTTAACAAATTATTTCCATAATGCATCATTTAAACAATTTCAATTTAATTTTCAAAAAAGTTATTTTTGTTTAAAATTGAATGGCATTTTGAGAAAAGAAAATGTCTTTGAAGAAGAAATTATATTTTTCTCAAGAATTAATTTCAAGTGTTTTATCAAAATTATATTCCATCTACTATAAAATTTTTCAAATAGGGTTTTATTTCCATCCCTATTATTACTACAGTTTTATTTTGTTTATGATGGAATATTATTTATGAAATCCATTTATTTTATATTCATTATGATGGAATAATGTTTAAGAAAACCATTTTATTCTTTGGGTTATGTTATGATGAATGACTTATGTTTTTTTTGGAATTCTTAGGAATGATTTCATTATGAGAGCGGTGGGACCTATATCTCCCTCCAAAGCATTTGGTAAACATTTATATCTAAGGAGATAACCATGGATAGAATGAGAAATGATCTTGGTTCAGTATTACAGGGTTGGAATGAAGAGTGAACTCGATTCAACAATGGAAATTTTCCGCTATATTGGTCTTGGAAATGAGCCTTGAAAAATATTAAATGATTTTATATTATTATGTATATAAAACTAAAATTCATGTCTTATGTTATGTGTTTTTAGATTAAGTTCATTTATTCTTATGAACATTAATTATTTATCCCATGACATGATATCACGATCTTTTATATACACGATACGATTTTAAAATGTTATGTTCTTATGTATTTTTATTATTATATGGTTGATATCTACCTTGATTACACTTACTATGAATATATGATCACCCATTCATATGTTTCTTTACCTATGGTCATGAAGAAGGGTATTAATAAAGATATAAAAAAATGGGATTAGTTATGGAGAAATAAATGTGTGATAATGAAGATTTCTTATGAATGAGTTATTTATATTTCCCAGTTTCTAATGAGAATATACATATATGGTTCTATCCTAGATTTATTATTTTTTTGAAATGAATATTCTTTAACTTTGAAGTAAAATCATTGTATAAAAATTATGGTTATTTATAGTTGGTATCAGAGGAAAGGTATAATTAACCTTTAGAAAATAGGATGAGAAAACTATATTAATAACTCAAAGGATATGTCTAATTATAGGTTACAATCTTAGTGTTTTAGAAATTATCATTAATAACTTAGGATAAAACCTAAAGTATCATAAATTGAAATTTTATTCTTGATTATGTGGTTTTCCCATTATGATTAGTGTTTCTCACACTATGATTCTTAGTTTTAGTCAATGGATGGAACTCGAGGGAACCACATCAATGTTGAATGTGATAAGAAATGAAATGATTGTCCTCCTATGAAACCAAATGTTATGGGATATGGAATAAAAAACTTGTAGATATGCTAACACATATTTCTCAATATATGAATCATGAAGGACTTCAAAATGAGAAAAAGTGGCAAAATCATTTTGTCGAGTCCTTCATGTGGTAGTGTCCACCTTTTTTAGTGGGACTTCTGATCATTAGTGTATGAATAATGGATTGGTACCAATTAGAAGATATTTTCAGTTCTCTAATGTTTAGAACCTGATAAAGTCATCCTAAAAATTCTATCATTTGGAAGGAGAAGCTGATCAAAGGTGAAACCATATCAATAACATGGGGAAAAGATATGAAATTGAATCCATGGAATGGGATGAGTTCAGAAACTTATTTTTCAATAATTATTTTCCTCATATTCTTCAAAAAATGATGGACATAGAGTTCCTTGAGCTTAATCAAAAGGATGGGGAATCCGTTGGTACCTACGATGAAAATTTTACAAGACATGAAAGGTACACTTCTGAAATTATTATCCAACCTGATATTAAAATTGATTGATTCTTTAGTGGCTTAAAACCATGTCTATGAAGGAAATTATCCAGAAGGGAATTGAATCTCTATGAATAAATAGCTTGATGTTCTCTCAAGGTTGATATGGATATTGTAATAACCCATTAGTCCTATGGGTTTGATAAGAAAATAAAAATGGAATTCAATAAAATATCTAAAGACCACAGTGAATAGAAGATGACTTTTTTCCTTATGCCCAAAGTGTCAAAATAATCATTGAGGAAATTCTCTTAAAGGGAATATTAAATGTTTTAAGTGGGGAAGAGAAGGTCATCAAGCTGTTGAATGCCTAAGTGATGGGAAAAATATTTATAATGATGAAAATAGAGAAATTTCTACACATAATACCCCACCAACACTTCAATGTTACAACTGAAAGAAAATGGGGTTATTATGCTAATCAGTGCCCTAATCTGAGGGTTATTGATGATGATCAAAATCAGAATAATATTAAGGCCAAAGACAAAGGCTAGTCACATGAGATCACTCTCAATGATGTGTAGTGAGATAATGAAGTGGTGAAAGGTACACATACCATCAACTCTAATGTAGAAAATGTTTTATTTGATTTTGGATCCACCCAATCTTTTATTTATGAGGAAATTTTTAAGGTTATCCTTATATTACCTCAACAATTAGATGTTGAGTATGTTTTTGAATCTCCTAACAGCAGAACAGTTGCATCAAAAGATTATAATTATTCTTTGGTTAAAGTTTTTAAGAAAGTACTTCCTGTGAATCTTTTGATCCTTCCAATAGTGGAATGACATGGATTAGATTTCTCTAGATTGATATTTTATCAATTTCCATGGAAAAAATGTCACATTTCATATATCAGATCAATCTGTGACCATTTATCAATGCAATGGTGAATATAACCTTCCGGTATAAATTTCTTCTATCTTATGGGTCTTGATTCCTATAAATGAAGGTTATCTATCTGAAATTTCTGGGAAAAAACTCACCATTTAGAGTACACTTATTGTATGAGATCATGATTATATATTTATGGGAGAATTTATAGGTCTTTCACTAAATCATGAGGTTTAGTTTTCAGTAGAACTCATACCAGGTTCTATGCCTATTTCAAAGAAACTTTATAGAATGAACCCAATTGAGTTGCAGGAATTGAGGAAGTAACTCCAAGAGAATCTTGACAAGGAATTAATATGCCATAGTTTTCACCTTGTGGTTCAAATTTTCTATTTGTTAAGAAGAAAGATGAATCAATGAGACTCTGCATTGATTATTGATAACATAACAAGATTACTATCAAGAAAAAATATCTGATTCCCCTCATTGATGACTTATTCGACCAACTACGCCAAGGTAAATACATTTACAAAATTGATCTTAATTTATGATATCATAAATTATGGATCAAGAAAGAGGATATACAAGATATGGCATTACCAATAAGGTACAAACACTATGAATTTATAGTGACACCTTTTAGTCCTATTAATTCCCCCACTATCTTCATGTATCTAAGGAATAGATACATTAGATACTATCTTGATCAGTTTCTGGTAGTCTTTATAGATGATATTCTTATCTATTCAAAGAGAAATGAATAACATGAAGATTGCATGAAAATTGTACAAAATACCCAAATAAAGGATAATATTTACACAACATTTACCAAATGTGAACTTTAGCTTTAGAAGGATTTATTTTTGGGTCACATAATCTCAAAATAGGGGATATTTATGTATCTAGAAAAATAAAATTTATTTAATGTTGGATGAGATGAACAATGGTAACTGAGATCCAATGTTTTCTTGGTTTTTATAGATATTATCAATTTTTTTTTGAAAGATTATTCACAATTATATAATCTACTCACTAAGTTTACTCTGAATGGTGTTATGTTTCTGTGGATGGAGGAATGTTAAGAGAATTTCAAAGATCTCAAAAGAAGGTTAGCCAGTTCACCTGTGCTCACACTTCCCTGTAATAGAGGAAGGTTTATGATTAATGGTGATGAATCCAAAAAGGGTTTGGGATGTCTTCTCATGAAAACTGATATGGTGATATCTTATGCCTCTTGTAAATTGAAAATCCATGAGAGAAATTAACCAACTAATTATTTAGAGTTAGCTATGGAAATAATTGCATTAAATATATAGAGGAATTATCTTTATAGTGAAATGTGTTACATTTATTCTAATAAAAAATGTTTACAACATATTTTCACACAAAATGAGTTGAATATGTGCCAAATAATATGGTTGGAGTTGATTAAAGATTACGACTTCTAAATACATTTCCACTATGGGGAAGCGAACAAAGTGTCAAATGTTTTGAGTCTAAAGGTCCATACTAGCCTATCCATGATGAGGATTAAAAAATATCCAATATTTATTGACTTGAAAAGGATGGATCATTAAATTTTAAAGTAAGGGGAGAAATATTGTCTTTCTCAAATGAATGTTCAACTATCTATACAAGTGAAGATTAAAGAGGTGAAAATGAATATGTAGATCTACAAAATAAAGGGATAACTGTTCATGAATTAAACCATGACTGTGATCAAATAATAAGGGTCAAGAATCAGGTTTGAATTCCTCCCATAATAGTATTAAAGAAGGAGTTATTGGATGAGCCTCATAGTTATTCATTCTATATTCACCTAGTAAGCACAAAGATATACAGGGACAAGAAAGAGTATTTTTGGTGGGATAGAATGAAAAGATATTTTTTTTAAATATGCATCTTAGTGATTGATTTGTTAGAAAAAAATGGATGAGAGAAATAAGTATAAGGGGATGAAACAACCATTACCCGTACAAGAATAGAAATGGGAAAACATCACTATAGAATTTTTTTAGGAATTCACAAAATATCTAAAGGTCAAAATGATATATAGGTTATAGTTGATTTCCATACAAAATTGGAACACTTCATTGCTTTTAGATGGGATTTATCTCTTGATCATCTTTCCAGGATATATGAAAAGGAAGTGGTAAGATATCATGGAGTACCATTTTCCATTATATCTTATCAGGATCTGAGGTTTACCTAGAATTTCTGAAAAAGTATTCAGTATGATCCACATAAAAAGTTATGTTTCAGTAATTCATATCATCCTCTGATATATGGTTAGTATGAGAGTACAATTCAAACTCTATAAGGCATTTTGAGAGCTTTCTCTATTGATTTCAAAGGCGGCTGGGATCAACACCTACCTTTGGTGAAATTTTCTTACAAAAATATCTTTCACTCTATTTTTCAAATAGATCCTTATTAATCCCTCAAGGGGAATAAGTTCAGAACTACAAATTTATGGGTTGATGTTGTGGAAAGAAATCTATTAGGACTTGATCTTGTTAATGAAATGGAATAAAAGGTCATAATTATTCAACAACACATAAGAGAATCTCAGAGTCAAATTAAAAAGTTATGCTGACAACTGAAGAAAATACCTAGAGTTTGAAGTGGTTGAAAAGAAGTTTTTATGAATATCTCCCTCAAATAGAGTAATTTGATTTTGAAAGAAGGGAAATCTAATCCCTAGTTATATCAGTACTTTTGAAATTCTAGATCATGTTGGGAATGAAGCTTACCGATTAGCGCTTCCACAGAATCTCACTCAAGTTCTTGATATATTCCATGTATCTATTCTAAGAAAGTACATACTTAATCCTTAATACATACTAAAATCAGAATTTGTACCAATGGAGCTTGATCTTTCATATGAAGAACAACAGATAGATATTCTAGATCATAGTGAAATTGTTCTGCAAAATAAGACCACTTTCTTGGTTAATATTTTTTAGTGGAACCACCAATTTCAAGAATCTACATGGGAACTTAAGGATATGATGAGTTAGAGATACCCTCATTTATTTATATCTAACTAACAAATTTTGAGGGTAAAATTAAGTTTAAGGTGTTGTACCCCTCTCTCTTGGATTTTAATGATCACAATCACTCTCATCGTGTTCTAACTTGTTTTCAAGTATTTTGATGCTAGGAAAAAGGTTGCCCAGGAGTTGGCCCAAGAAGGATGATAGTCGACTCTCTGAGTCCACCGGCCAACCGGTGGATTCCCACCGGCCAGCCGGTGGTCTCTGACAGAATCATTGCTTTCTGCCGGAGCCACCGGTCAGCCGGTGTTAGCGCACCGGCCAGCAGGTATGGACACCGGCCAACCGGTTCTTGCCCACCGGCCAGCCGGAGGACCCAGGCAGTAGGCTTGCCCACTGCTTGGTGCCACCGGCCAACCGGTGAATGACCACCGGCCAGCCGGTGGAACCCAGACAGAAAGCCTGCTCTATCTGGACCACCAGCCAGCCGGGAGCTCAGCACCGGCCAGCCGGTGGACCACCGGCCAGCTGGTGAGACACCACCGGCCAGCCGGTGTGCCCAGTCAAACTAGCCATTGGGCTTTGACCAGACTTGTACTTTTGACCCCCAACGGCTCCGAAAGCCCTCCAACGGCCATATTGAAGTGTTTATGGGTATTTCTCCTATAAATAAGAAACCATGGATGCTGGGAACACAAACGAAATATATTTTGATGTCTTTACGCTCTAACGACAAATCTCCAAGGCCTCTTGTGATCCATTTCCATCCTTGAAGCTTGAGCTCCCTCTCCATCAGCTGCTCTCACACTTTTGGCACTCAAGGCTTCCGTGTGTTTGTATTATTTTATTTGTTTAGTTCTTTATTGGGGTTGGATTAAAACAAACCTCTCATTTCCATTCTTTCTTTCAATTGGGTTTCTTGCTACAACCATAATAAAAAAGCAAGCTGTACGAAGGTGTTCTAGCCTACCTTAAAACAGCCAGTGGGTTTCTTGATACAATCATAATAAAAAAGAAAGTTGTACGAAGGTGTTCTAGCCTACCTTAAAACGGCTAGTGGGTTTCTTTCTACAACCATTAAAAAGCAAGCTGATGTATTAATCTCTCAACGGTTCTTGTTGGGAGCGGAGACGTAGGCTTGATAATTAAGCCGAACTTCGTTATCAAATTGTGTCTTTCCTTTTTTTATTTCCGCTGCATTGATAATTGTTTTAAATTGTTAATTATTCTTTGAAAAGGAAATTCACCCCCCGCCCCTCTTTCCATCCTCTACGACCCAACATTTGGTATCAAAGGGAGCATTTTTGTAATACCTTAACCGGTTACAAACTTAAGATCCTTAGTGATGGCTAATTCCTCGCATGATCCCAAAGGGTATTCTATGACTCGGGCTCCATTCTTTGATGGAACCGATTACACTTATTGGAAAACTCACATGATTACTTTTCTTAGAAGCATTGGTTATCCTATCTATAGGATTGTAATGCAAGGCTATACTTTATCTAACAAGGATGAGTCCAAATGGACCCCCGAAGACATTGCCAATTTTGAGCTTGATGGAAAAGCCATGAATGCTCTTCATTGTGGGCTAGACCATAATGAATTCAACCGTGTTTCTACTTTCTCCTCTTCTTATGAAATTTGGAAACTTTTAGAAGTAACCCATGAGGGCACTAACAAAGTCAAAGACACTATATTATACATGTATCACCAAGATTTTGAAAGTTTCACCATGCACCCACACGAATCAATTACTGAAATGTTTACTCGTTTTACTGACGTTTGCAATGGAAGAAAATCTCTTGGTGAGGATGTTTCTGTAGAAATGATGGTCAAGAAGATTATTTGGGTCCTACCAAGCTCATGGGCACCAAATGTGACCACAATTCAAGAAGCAAAAGATGTCAAGAAAATGCCGGTTGAAGAGCTCATTGGATCACTCATGACCTACGAGATCACCATGAAGAGGCAAGCCGATAAAGAAGGTAAAACCTTCAAGGAGAAAAAGAACATTGCTTTCAAAGCAAAGGAAGAAAGCTCCTCCGCTGATAGCGAATCCGAGATTGCTCAACTAGCAAGAAAAATGAGGAAATTCATGAAGAAAAAGAAGAACTTTCGAAGGGCACGAAAGGAAGAGCCCAAAGCGGAGAATGAAGTTACATGCTTTGAATGTGGAAAGAAAGGCCACATCAAACCGGAGTGCTCCATTTTCAAGAAAAGGGTTAAAGGAAAGAAAAACAAGAAGGCTTTCAAAGCATCCACATGGAGTGCAAGTGATGACTCCATGTCTTCAAGCGACTCAAGCGATGAAGGTGAACAATGCCTAATGGCATTTGATGAGGTATCTTCTTCAAAATCCTCTTCCTCATCTTCCTCTTTCAATAATGACATGTCCTATGAAGATCTCCAAAATGCAAGAGATAAATTAGAGGAAGGTTTTCACGAACTTACCTCTAAATTTATGGATTTGAAAAAGAAAAATAAAATTCTCATTTATGAAAAAGAACAACTTCTCAAAAAGAATGAGGAACTTACCCTTAAGATCCAAGATATTCCAAATGTTGATTCTTTGAATTCAACCATTAAAGATCTAAGGGAGTCTCTTTCCAAGTTCACCCAAGGTGAACAAAATTTGACCAAATTACTAGGTTCTCAGCGTTCGGCTAGAACAACACATGGACTTGGCTTTAACAAACAAGCCACTTCTTCTAGAGCACCCACTACTTTTGTAAGGGGGAGCTCTCAATATAAATTTTGTAATTATTGTAAAAAGATCGGGCACATGATTTATGAATGTGATTGTAAAAATTCAAGGTATGGAAGCCCCAAAACCATTACCTACTCGGATGAGTATTTTAGATGGCAACCCTCTAGAAAAATATGGGTTCAAAAGTCTCTTTTAGCTAATCTTTCCGGACCCAAACTTATATGGGTACCAAAATCTATTCTCTCTTGATTTTGTAGGATAAACGCCAAAGAAGTAGGACTTCGAAAGGCTCGTGGTATCTCGACAGCGGATGCTCAAGGCACATGTGTGGCAATCCCTCCGAGTTCAACTTCCTTGAAGAATTCGATGGAGGATACATCACCTTCAGTGACAATTCAAAAAGCAAGATCGTCGGAATAGGTACCATTGGATTTGGTAGCACCTCTTTAATTAAAGATGTTTTATTTGTTAAAGGTTTAAAACATAATCTAATTAGCATTAGTCAACTTTGTGATAGTGGTTTTTCGGTGAATTTTCAAAATGATTTATGCAATGTGTTTGATTTTCAAAGCAAATTGATATTTTCTGCTTCCCGTTTTCAAAATGTTTACATTATTGATTTAAAGTCTTTAGTTAGCCAAAATGTTAAATGTTTAAGTGCTCTTGACAATGAGTCTTGGCTTTGGCATAGAAGGTTAGGGCATTGTAGCTCTCATTCACTTCTAAAGCTTAATAAGAACAAGCTCATCCGTGACCTTCCTAAACTTAAGTTTAAGAAAAATTTGATTTGTGAGCCATGCCAACTTGGAAAGCAACACAAGTCTTCTTTAAAATCTAAGAAGGAAGTGTCCAATTCAAAATCTCTTGAGATCCTACATCTTGATCTTTTTGGTCCTACCCCTGTAGCAAGTCTAGGTGGAAAATCCTATACCTTTGTCCTAGTAGATGACTTTTCTCGTTTCACTTGGGTTTTCTTTTTAGCTCATAAAAATGATGCTTGTAGAACCTTTTTGAAATTCTCTAGGAAAGTAGAAAACGAAAAAGGATATAAAATTATATCGCTCCGTAGTGACCATGGAGGTGAATTCGAGAACAAAGAATTCGATGAATTATGTTCCTCTCAAGGATACAATCACACCTTCTCTGCCCCTAGGACTCCACAACAAAATGGAGTGGTTGAAAGGAGAAACCAAACTCTCCAAGAAATTGCTCAAACCCTCCTTAGTGAATTCAACCTCCCTCAATTTTTCTGGGCCGAGGCAGTTAACACTGCTTGTTATACTATCAATAGAGTCCTTGTAAGACCCCTTCTTAAGAAAAACCCCTATGAACTTTGGAAAGTCAAATTGCCCAAAGTTGGTTATTTTAAAGTGTTTGGTTGTAAATGCTTTATCCTTAACACAAAAGATAACCTTGGGAAATTTGATGTCAAATCTGATGAAGGTATTTTTCTTGGGTACTCCAACTCAAGCAAAGCCTATCGTGTCTTCAACAAACGTTCAAAAACCATCGAAGAATCATCTCATGTAAAGTTTGATGAAAATCTTCCAAAACCCCATCCGGTCATTGAAGATGTTGAAGATAAGCTTGATAAACTTGAATTAAATGATTCCTCTTCTCCTCTCAAGGAGGATGATGATCATGAACCTTATTCACCTTCTTTGCCTTCCACCTTGCCTAAGGTTTGGAAACCTTCTAGAGACCATCCATTAGAAAATGTTATAGGTGATCTTTAAGCTGGTACTCAAACTAGAAGATCAATCCTCAACGAGGTTGAACATCAAGCCTTCATCTATCACCTAGAGCCTCAAACCATTAATGATGCCATTAATGATGAGAATTGGGTTTTTGCAATGCAAGATGAACTAAATCAATTCTCTAGAAATGATGTTTGTACTCTTGTTGAAAGACCCAATGATCATCCAATTATTGGCACTAAATGGGTTTTTAGGAAAAAACTTGATGATCAAGGAAATATAACCCGGAACAAGGCTTGCCTAGTAGCTAAGGGCTATAATCAAGAAGAAGGAATTGATTACGGTAAAACCTTTGCGCCCGTTGCTAGATTGGAATCCATTAGGATCTTGTTGGCTTTCGCCGCCCACTTAAATTTCAAACTTTTTCAAATGGATGTTAAAAGCGCCCTTTTAAATGGTTTTATTTCAGAAAAAATCTTTGTTGAACAACCTCCCGGTTTTGAAGATCCAAAATTTCCAAATCATGTTTTTAAATTAACCAAGGCTCTATATGGCTTAAAGCAAGCCCCTCGGGCTTGGTATGAGCGGTTAACAAAATTCCTTTTAGAAAATGATTTTAAAATGGGTCAAGCTGATTGTACCCTCTTTTTAAAACACACTTCAAAAGATCTTTTAATCGTCCAAATCTACGTCGATGACGTTATCTTTGGTTCTACCAAAGAATCACTTTGTACTGATTTTTCAGATTTAATGAGAAAAGAATTTGAAATGAGCTTTATGGGGGAATTGAAACTTTTTCTCAGTTTTCAAATCATTCAAAATTCAAAAGGTATTTTTCTAAGCCAAGGCAAATACACAAACGAGCTCTTAAGTCGTTTTGGTATGGATCAAGTAAAGGAAATTAGTACCCCTATGAGTACTTCCTGTAAGCTTATGTTAGATGAAGTCGGGAAACCGGTTGATAACAAGCTTTATAGGAGTATGATCGGGAGTCTACTTTACCAAACTGCGACCCGTCCTGACATCATGTTCAGTGTTTGCCTTTGTGCTCGTTTTCAATCCAATCCCAAAGAATCTCATTTTAAATCGGTCAAAAGGATTTTTAGGTATTTAAGAGGATCCAAAAACATTGGTTTATTTTATCCTTCTAATACTTCTTTCGAACTTTCTTCATATTCGGATGCTGATTTTAGCGGATGTCAATTAGATCGAAAGAGTACTAGTGGAACCTGTCATCTGCTAGGCAAGTCCCTTGTATCGTGGAGTAGCAAGAAGCAAAACTGTGTTGCTCTTTCTACTGCCGAGGCCGAGTACGTAGCCGCTGGGAATTGTTGTGCCCAAATTATTTGGATGCAGCACACTCTCTTGGATTATGGCCTTTCCTACGATCATGTCCCTATTCGGTGTGACAACACTAGTGCCATTAGTATTTTTAAGAATGCAATACAACACTCTAGAACAAAGCATATAGACTTAAGGCATCATTTCCTTCATGACCATTTTCAAAAAGGGGATATCACTTTGGACTTCATTTCTATTGATTTCCAATTAGCTGATATTTTTACCAAACCGCTCCCGGTTGAACGTTTTGATTTTATTAAGGGGGAGTTAGGAATGATTCGTCAATGAGCACTATTAAATATTTAACTCTTTTTTATTTTAATTCTATTTTTTTTGTTTATCTAATTTCTTCTCATTTTTTTCTTTTTCCCTCCTATTTTGATAATCCCAAAGCGGGAGAAATTTCTCTGTTTACTAGTTTCATATTTCAATTGATTAAAGTGCTCTTTTTAAAAGTTCAATTTTTTTTAAAACCGGTAAGTTATTGATTTTGTTCCTTTTAAAAACAAATGACCTATGGTTACAATTTCAAAATGACTCATTCTCTTTAGATTAAGATCATTTTCAATACATGGTACATCTCTTCATTTTTTTTTGAAATGATCTCTAATATATTTTTATGTCCAAAATTGTTTATTTAAGTTTTCAATTGGCAAATCCTTTTTAAAGCTTTCTCTTTTGTGATTGTGATCATCAAAATAGGGGGAGATTGTTGTACCCCTCTCTCTTGGATTTTAATGATCACAATCACCCTCATCGTGTTCTAACTTGTTTTCAAGTGTTTTGATGCTAGGAAAAAGGTTGCCCAGGAGTTGGCCCAAGAAGGCTGATAGTGGACTCTCTGAGTCCACCGGCCAACCGGTGGATTCCCACCGGCCAGCCTGTGGTCTCTGGAAGAAGCATTGATTTCTGCCAGAGCCACCGGTCAGCCGGTGTTAGCGCACCAGCCAGCCGGTATGGACACCGGCCAACCGGTTCTTGCCCACCGGCCAGCCGGAGGACCCAGGCAGTAGGCTTGCCCACTGCCTGGTGCCACCGGCCAACCGGTGAATGACCACCGGCTAGCCGGTGGAACCCAGACAGAAAGCCTGCTCTGTCTGGACCACCGGCCAGCCAGGAGCTCAGCACCGGCCAGCCGGTGGACCACCGGCCAGCTGGTGAGACCACCGGCCAGCCGGTGTGCCCAGTCAAACTAGCCGTTGGTCTTTGACCAGACTTGTACTTTTGACCCCCAACGGCTCCGGAAGCCCTACAACGGCCATATTGAAGTGTTTATGGGTATTTATCCTATAAATAAGAAACCGTGGTTGCCAGGAACACAACCGAAAGATATTTT
This sequence comes from Viscum album, assembly GCA_963277665.1. Classification (NCBI taxonomy): domain Eukaryota; kingdom Viridiplantae; phylum Streptophyta; class Magnoliopsida; order Santalales; family Viscaceae; genus Viscum; species Viscum album. The sequence goes on from OY728141.1 coordinate 1,550,303,294, forward strand.
GATGTCTTGATGCTCTAATGACAAATCTCCAAGGCCTCTTGTGATCCATTTCCATCCTTGAAGCTTGAGCTCCCTCTCCATCAGCTCCTCTCACACTTTTGGCGCTCAAGGCTTCCGTGTGTTTGTATTATTTTATTTGTTTAGTTCTTCATTGGGTTTGGATTAAAACAAACCTCTCATTTCCATTCTTTCTTTCAATTGGGTTTCTTGCTACAACCATAATAAAAAAGCAAGTTGTACGAAGGTGTTCTAGCCTACCTTAAAACGGCTAGTGGGTTTCTTGCTACAACCATAATAAAAAAGCAAGCTGTACGAAGGTGTTCTAGCCTACCTTAAAACGGATAGTGGGTTTCTTGCTACAACCATTAAAAAGCAAGCTGATGTATTAATCTCTCAATGGTTCTTGTTGGGAGCAGAGACGTAGGCTTGGGAATTAAGCCGAACTTCGTTATCAAATTGTGTCTTGCCTTTTTTTATTTCCATTGCATTGATAATTGTTTTAAATTGTTCATTATTCTTTGAAAAGGTAATTCACCCCCCCCTCTTTCCATCCTCTACGACCCAGCATAAGGGGGGTAGAATGTAACACCAAATGTTTTTTGAAATATTTTCTATAAATAATTTTAAATTTTCAATAGCTTTTATTGTACACGATAGTGAGTTTAAAAGGACAAAATTATTTCCTTAGTATAAAATGACTATTTTAACATAGCTATTATATTATTTGGAATAAATATAACTAACTTATGAAAAATTATGGTGAAGCTATTTGCTACCAATTATTTATGAAAAATATAAAATAATTATATATTTCTATTTTTGTATTAACTAATTGAGTGAATTACAAATTATTAAATGATATTAATGAAATATATATGTTATACACTTAATAAAATATTTTTTATATTCATACAGTAGATATTTTTATCAAGGGGTATGAATAAACCCTATTTGAAGTTGAAAAACCTATATTTTTCAAAAGGGTGATTTTTTCATTTTAATGAAGAAAACCATTTTAATTAATATTTTTACAAATTAATAATTTTTATATGAAAAAATAAATATTTTATTTGGAATAAGTATATAAAAAATAACTTTGTATGAATTTTTAATATTTTTCTGATAACTTTCAGATTTTGAGGAATAATAAAAATAAACTAAATTTTAACTCAAAACAATTATTTTCATTGAGATAATTTATATGGTTAAATTATAATATTTAATGGTTTAGAAGTATAGATATAATATATTTATTTCATTAAATATAATTTATTTCCATAGAAATAATTTTACCTTAAATGAAGACATCAAAACATTTCAATCTTTTGCAATGTTTTAACTTTTAAAACTAGTTCAGTCTTTCCGACAATGAGATTTATTTTAAATTCATTACTGAATCTTCTATGTTTTAAATCTTCCAAAAATTCATTCCATATTTAGAATTAGTAGTTATAAATTATGTAAATATATTTATTTTATTTTTTTGCATTATGAATATTAACGTCCATAATTTTTATTAATATGGTAAAAGGGTAAGTATGGTAATTATGGGTAAGAATATTATTATAAAATTACCAAAAAAAATTTCTTTAATATCATTAGAGGAGTTTGTTTCAACCTAAATCAACCTTGGGTCAAAATGGTGTCCTTTGGAAGCCACTTAGAAGAGATTAGGACATTTAATTTAATTTATTTAAATAAAAGTTAAATATGTATCACTCAAATTTTAATAACTAAATAAATTTTAATATAAGGTTATGTAGAAGATAAATTTGATTATAAATTTTCATTTGAAATAAAAAATGTTTTTATTTTTCATGGTAATTTATTTTTAAATTTTATGAAATAAATAATTACTTTAAAGATATAAACTTTGATGATATAAAAATTATTTAATTGATGAGAAACTAGTAAAACAATATTTTATTAAAATACTAATGACAATCAAAATACCCAAAATGTTAAGTCAATAAGTTTCCTTATGAATTTTCCATTCCTTTATTTTTTGAAAATCACAGACACATTATCTTGAAGATATTTTTTTTTCTCTTTGAAAGTTCATATGCTAGAACATGTTAAACCTCAATCATGATCTTCGATGACTTACCTAATGCTTTTCTAATCCAATAATAACCATATTATCCTTAAGAAAAATGAACTTTTATTAAATAAAATCCTTATCTATATCTCAGAACAACCCATAATTGTGAATATGATTTCCCCAGAATCTTGAATTTGATTCTCAAAGAATTCTGAGTCTAATTTCCCTAGAATCGTGAATATGATTCTCATAGATTGTGAATCTGATTTCATCTAAAATTAAAATCCGGTTCTTTCAGAAATAAGACTCTGATTCTTTCAAAAATCAGAATCTGATTCTTTCAGAAAATAGACTCCAATTATTTTAGAAATAAGACTTCTATTCTTTCAGAAATAAGAATATGATTCTTTCAGAAATTAGAATATGATTCTCTATGAAATAATAATATGATTCTCACTGAAATCAGAATCAAATTCTCTCAATAATCAGAATCTGATTATATATATTTCTGAAATCCAATTTACCTTAACAAATATATTGTATATCTTTCTTATAGTTACCATACTTCCTTAATGTTTCTTTTCATGATAATATTTTTTACATAGAGAATGAAATTGTTTCACATAGTCAGTTATATAAAATGATGTCATCCAATTTGTTACAATATGAACATTTCATGAGTGCCACTTGTACAGGTCCTTCTGAAATTTTATGAAAATATGACCATGTTAGGAGAATGTGACCATTAGAGATCTCTCATATAAATTCCCAATCATTTGAATGTGATCAGAACTATGAACTTTTGCGAGAATTGACACTCTTTGAGAGCTCTTACAGATTTTCTTTGTGTGTTAGATTTAAAGAAGTTTAAGTTGTGAACAACTTGGTCCACATACATAAATCTTCAATAATATTTGTTTTCATTGTGCGATTAAGATTTTTGATTTATAAAATCGAGGGATTCCAAGATGAGGTAAGACATATCTGGTGATTACCTTTTCAATCTTAGGCTTCCAAGTCGAAGGGAGATAGAGGTGTTGATGACCTTTCAAATCAATGGCTTGTGGGGATAGAAAGATAGATTCTGATCTTCTTATTCAGGGCTTACCCTTGTGATAGTAAGACATACTTTTTTGAAAGTATAAATCAAGGAACCTTTATCCATGTTTGTTAGAAATCCTTCTCTTTGGGTTAAAATATTTCATCACACTTGTACTACTAGTTTAATTAAAAGTTCTTTAAATGCATTTGAATCACTGTTAAAGATATAATGTGTAACTTTCTTACACTTTATCTATTGTATTAACACTAATTTAAGATTCTATACGCTTTAAGGTATAATCTTACATAAGTATACATATAAGGCCCCAACCATAAACCTTACATAATCTTGAGTTTTGATCAATAATTAACTTTCTTCCTCATTTTGGATCTTTTTAGGTGTAGAGGTTTTTAGAATTAGGCCATAACTATTACAATACATCTCAAAAATTACAATTTAGACAATTATACTCTATCTAATTTTTGTTACAATAATAATACACCTTAAATAAGATTAGAATTATTTTCTTAATAAAAATATTCTTAAGCTCTTAATTTCTCTTATCCTTCCTAATACCCTATTAAAAAACCTTTCAAAAACCTGGGATGATCATAAAATTCTCGGTAAGGAATATAAAATAAGGAATAAAACCATTAGTACATGAAAATTTAAAACCCATGAAATTTTTTTCACAAAATCATACATTTCACTCATAAAACATAAACTACTTAACTTATATCATGTAATCTTAATATTCCAACAATACTTCATAGAAATCATAAAACATAAAGGTAACTTGTGGATTCCATATCATACTTACATAGTAGCTTTCACTGATGCATAGGGAGTAACCTTTAGGGTTACCTTTGGAATACCCATCATAGTATATTCCCAAAATCTCTTAGGATAAAATTTATCGTTTACCTCTATCACATTACCCAATGCATTGGAGAGCTATCATGGGCTCAACCTCCCAAGGTTTATCATGGAACCACCCATATTTGGTTTATTATGTAACCACTTATCAAATTTCCAAGTACCATTTCATACTAATAACACATAAAATATTGAAATTATCAATATTTCATACAAAAATCACTAGAAATCCATTCAAGATATTGACATAATCAATAGAATTTAAAAGGTACATTTAAAAAAATTTAAAAAAGAGATTTTGGAATCAAAGTGTCCCATAACACATTGAATATTTTAAATGAATTAACATTTTAAAACATTAATGTCCATATAAATAAATCCTTAAAACCATTTGGGAAACATGAAAGTTAATGCGAAATATTTATAAGAACAAATCTATAAAACATTTAAAACGGTGTTTTAGCTAAAGAGTCCCTTACCAATTGAGAAAAACATGAACACAAATAATTAATGAATAACATAAAAAAACTTATAATATCATGAGAATAAGGGGATTCATGATATATTTTTTCAATGGAAAGTATATAAACCATATAAAAGTGAATTGGTTCATAACAACCAATAAGTCTCAATGGAATGTAAATTGGGATGAAATCTCTTACAAAGATCGTATCATTAGGTCAAGGATAAATAAATGACAAAATTATGTGTGAAAAATATAAATACACCCAATATAAGTAGATATTCAGTGTAAAACAAGCATAGATCATTAACACATATTCTTGGAAAAACAAAACCAATGACATGGATATTTAACTCAATGAACAGAGATTGAGTCAAGATTTCCCTCACAATGACCATCTTGTTAATAAAATAGATTAATTATTTGTATTCAATATAAATTAACATAAATAAATTATAAATACATTATAGGATATCAAAATTCATTTCTCACATAATCATCGCACACCATAATCAAGAAGTAGAAGATGAACCCTATGAATGGAAATTGGGTTAAGAAGTCCCCTTACAATGTTTGTATAAATGATATAAGAATTTACCAATGGGGTGATTATGGGTATAAAAAATATATCCACAAAATGGTGAGTGGAAATTATAACATAAATAAATAAACAGTGATTACACACATAATCTTGGCATAATATAATCAATGAAGTATGTGTAAAACCCAATGAGTGGAAATTGAGTTTAGAAATTCCTTTACATTGAGTCCAACTTGTCCCGTTCATTATTTAATTTCCTGAATAAAAAACATAGGTCAATTTATACTTTCTTTATAACCTTTTTAATGTTTATTATTCATTTTATATCACTTATTACCATGTTATATCAATTATTTAATTATTTGAGTTCATGTTAAATGTTTTGCAGATGTTCGTACTTGAGTCAAAAATGTAATTATTTTGATGAAATTATCCATGTGGTCATAAGTCCATTATATCCATAATATTATTCATAATTTAAATATTATATATATTCAGTATATATGTATTTAGAATAGTCCATAACATTTTGATATAAGAAATGAAATGCACTGCTCATGGATACTGGTGGTCGTACGTACGTATAAAAGAAACTTTCATTTCCTTTGTCATATTAAAGGAATGAAAAATAAATGATACATAGGTATATTATAATTATAGTATAATATATATGTTATATATTTTAAGTCAGTTCATTTAATCCTTAATTTATATGTTCCATGTAAGGAATGAAAGAGTCATATCACTTTGATGGGGCGGTAGTCTACACTTCCTCAAATGAAATTATCATATTTTTACATTTGGAAAGCATAAAGGTATGTTGTAAATAAGAAAATTACCGAATAATAATAACAAAATAAATATAATAAATATAATATATGAATAAATTTCTATCATAATGGCCACTAATAGATGTGGAATGATAAAATTGAATAATCATCATTTTATGAGGCAGTTGTTCATCATACACAGAAACAATATGTTTATATCCATTAGATGGAGGCACGTGTAAGTGTAGTTATAATAATCATTATAAAAAATTCTAGTATATTTATTATACTTGTTTTTCATGTAATAATAGAATAATAAGTGTATAGGGTGTGAAGAAATAAAATAAAGTAAAGGAACTTTAGAGTAGATGATACCTCTAAAACAGGTAACTCCTTTTTATTTGAGCCAAAAGGCTTTCTTGAATTTCCTTATTCCAAAGATAAGGCTTCTAGTAGTAATGGAGGGATGTTGGGACATTATTTTAGTATAATTTGGATGATCCAAGGGGATTTAGAGGTGTTAGTATTTGGGTAGAGGAGGGGGCCTCTTATTAGAGGGAGGAGGGGCACTTTAGGAAAGGCATGAAATATTATTTTATTCTAAATTAATTTTCGGTTTATAATGGACCCAAAATCATTTATATAAAATATAAGATTATTTGGAGCCGTATCTACTTCATCAAATTAAAATTCTTTAAGTTTTTATTATATTTTAACTCTTATATTTTTGGTTTAACCTTTATTTTACCCTTTTTAATCTTACCATGATATTTTTTTATTTACACTTTTTGGGTTAATTTAATTACCATAACATGTAAAAATACCCACAAAAGATATATTTATGAAATATTTGTACTTATAATAAAAATTTGGTGGAATCATATATTTTTATTAATTTTAAAACATTTAAAAAACTATTTTATATTTTAATTTATGAATTATGTCAATTTTGACAGTGTTAATACTTGACTTATTAAACAATTCATAAAAACATTATTACATTAAATAAAATACATTAACTTCATAAAAAAATTTCATAATCATCGATAAAATTAGCGGATGACATAAATTATGTCATATAATAATTATTTTAATATTTATAATATCATTTATTTGAATATTTCATTAATAATGTAATCATTGCATCATCATTATGTCATAAATGAATTTATTTATTTAACTTATAAAAATTATAAATAAAATTCCACGATGCAAGAAATATTTTTAGCTTTATAATGACTATTTATAGTCAAATTTATTAGTTACATAATCTTATATTAAAATTGTTTTAGTAAAAGTTACATTTTTTGTTATATTTCTCTTTACTTTAAATTAATTCGTATAACTTGTCATCAGCACACCCAAGTGGCTCTATGAGATCATAAAATAGAGCCAAGGATTCCCATGGTCATAAAGATCTCACCCAATAGTATTAAGACATGTGTCAGGGTAGTTTTATATTATTATAATATTATTTTTTACCCTTATTTACCAAATTTACCATTTAACCATGGTAAATAAAAATAATTACCGAAGTTACTATTTAAAATGTCCAAAAATAAAAGATACTTATTTACTCAATTTGTATCTTCTGATTTAAAATATGGAATTTATGTTCCCAAATTAAATACAAAGAATTTTCAGAAATTAATTTTAAATTAATTCCTCTTTTCAAAACCAAATTGGGTTTCTATGAAATAAAAACTATCAAAATATTGACATGTGTTTATGTCCAACATAAAAGTGAAATTACTTAAAATGAATAAAATTGGATTAAATGATAAAAATCATAATCCAATTACACTTTAAAACCAATTAAAATGGCAATTTACTATATAAATTAATTAGATGAAAACACGGTTCTGAATAAAAATGCAGTATTTTCCATTATTCATTAAAAATGACCAATATCAGAAAATTACAAATAATGTAAACAAAATAAATTTTAAGGTCCCTATTCTATAGAAGAAGTCTCTTTTTTCAAATTTAATATCTAAAAGTGATAAAAAATAAGTTTAAAAAGGGTTCTCCATCAATAGGTAGTAAAAAAACTTTTTAAAAATATTAGAGTATTTTTTTATTAAAATTGGATTCATTTGCATTTTAGTCCTCTAAAAATTATTAGATAAATGTGAAAAAATATAAAAAACAAGTATATTCATTTTTTAGTTATTTATATTCATTATATCCAATACAACGGTTAGGAAATAACTATAATTTAAAATAATTATATTATTATTGTATTATTTTTTGGTATAACTCAACTTTGTGTGTAACGTAAGATTTTTGAGAAACCAATTGTTGTGTGTTAGGTACAATATCATAAAAAGTTTCTTCTTTAACATAAAATTAATATATTATTCATAAATATTAATAGATTTTAAAAAGTATTATTCTATAAATACCTGGGTCATTACATCATTCCCCCCTTTTGGAAATTGTGTCCTCGCAATTTTAAAATTGGGCTCAGAAACTTCACTGAAAATCCCACATCGGAAAAAGAGTCAATAAAAATATCACTTTAAATGAAAGTCAGAGAAGAAAAAAGGTCACCTGAGATAACACATACAAGGATTCCATGTAAGAAAAAATGTATACAGTAAAAAAACCAACCATCTTGTTCTGATGGAGAGTGATAGAAAACATGATCAAGAAAATGTTAACAATCTAAAAACCAAAATCTTGTGATGGGTGTAACATTCATTGATTTCACAGTAGGAAAATTAAATGTACGACATTTTTGTTTTATGTTCCTTCTCATATGGTTGAGGAATTTATTTACGAGTTCAACTAAGAACATAAGTAAACATACTTACTTGTAATGTAGAGTTTCATACTTTAATAAATATCTACCACGAACTCATATTTTCTCCAAATAATGAGTATTCAAGTTGACTTGGTCACACCTATAGCATTGGATTCAACTTATAGAGAATAACCTAATCCACAAAAAATGAACTATATGTTTCCCCTATCTTTAGAAATTATCCAAAACTGGAATGGTTAGTACATGTTCTCATAATCCCCAAAAAGAACAATCCTTTATAAAATGAAAAACTACTCTTAATCTATAAAATTCAACAAAAAACACCCAAACATAAAAAAAGTCCATTCAATAAACAATTGTCCATAAAATTATTCAAAACAATCCAAACTGATATTGAAACCCAAACTTCAGAAGGATTTCATCACATAGTCTTCCATGATAAATCTTAACATTTATATCCAAATAACATCAAGTACTCTTAAAGAATCATACATTAATGTAATTAACCTAATCACATATTGTCCATGATAGGTTAATAATTTCCATAAGTAACCCAAATAACCATATTTCCATAATAAAAAATATATATTCTTCAAAAATAAAATTCAACCAATAATCCTTAGATAAAATCCAATTTTATTCTATTTTCCTTAGTCATATAGTGTTCCCAAAAGAGAAAATGTATTCCAAAATAAGCTTTATCACTTAATCTCCAAATAATTTTCCTATAATAAGGATATCCATTTGATAAAATATAAGTTCCCAAAATAAACTTATTCTTAATCCATAAAATCATTTAACGAAAAGAATAAGTCACACTAACCAGGGACTCCATGTAGGCTAGTGGCAGGAGATAAATCTAATTCACACTTCATTTGTGGGTTTGATTCTCGTAACATTGTTCAACATGACAGGTTGTCACATGGTCTGTATGCTGTCCTTTTTTAAAAAATATATAATTTTATAACATTAGAAAAAATGAGATAAAATTCTCAAAAATAACCATAACATATTTTAATCTCAAAGGTTATCTCATACCTCACATTTTTCATCCCAAAAATTAATAGCCCATAATTTCCTCAAAGGTGAATGTCTTCAAAAATACCATTAGTTACCATAATATTCTAGAACATAAATCCTTAAAAGGGGTTTTTAGGACATTGAACTTATGATATAACTTAAAATTATAAACCCATGATAATATCCATAACCCTTAAGAAAACATACTAATCTCTGAATTCGTCAAAACTATCCTCTAATGCTAATTATAAGGCCCCAGCCTTAAACCCTGCATAATTTTGACTTTTGATCAAGAATTAACTTTATTTCACATTGAGGATCTTTTCAGGTTTAGAGTTTTAGAAAACTATTCCATAACAATTACATTACTTCTAAATAATTACAAAGTATAAACTTCTACACTATCCAATTTGTTTACAATAATAAAATTCCTTAAATAAAACAAGAAATATTTTATTGATAAAAATATTCTTGATTTCTTCCTTTCTATTATACTTCCTTATATACTGTGAAAAAAATTCAACAACTTGGGATGGGCATAAAAATCTCAACAAGGAATATAAAATAAGGAATAAAACTTTTAGTACATGAATACTTAAAACCCATGAAAACATTTTCACAAAATCATATTTTTCACCCATAAAACCTAAAATACTTATCATACATCATTTAATCTTAGTATTCCTAGAATACTTCATAGAAATCATAAAACATAATGGTAAATTATGGCATCCATATAATACTTACATTTTAGCTTTCATAGCTACATAGGGTGTAACCTTCGTTGTTACGTTTAGAATACCCATCACAATATATTCCCTAAATATCTTAATAAAAAATTTATCGTTTACCTCTGTCATGTTACCTAATTAATTGGATAGCTATTATAGGCTCACCCACCGTAGGTTTATCATGAAAACACCCATATTTGGTTTATTAGGTAACCACCTGTAAAATTCCCAAGTACCATTACATATTCATAACACATAAAAGATTGAAATTATCAACATTTCACTCATCAATAATAAAAAATCAATTAAAGATATTGACATAATCAATCTAATTTTAAAAGCACATTTAAAACATTTAAAAATAATATTTTTGAATCAATGTGTCTCATACCTATTTAAAAAATTTCAAGGAATTGAAATTTTAAAACATTAATATCCATATAAATAAATACTTAAAACAATTTTTAAAACATAATGTAAATGAGAAATATTTAGAATAATAAATCATTAAAACATTAAAAAGACATTTAATCAAAAGAGTCCCTTACCAGTTGAGAAATACATTAATAAAAATAATTAAAGAATACCATTAAGCAAAACTAATAATATCATTAGAATAAAGAGAGTCATGATATAATATGTCAAATGGAAGTATATACTCCATATAACAGTTATTCGGTGCAAAAAAACAAATAAGTCTCAATATAATGTAAATTGAGATGAAATACCCTACAAATATCATATCATTTGATCAAGGATAAATCAATGACATAATTATGTGTGACAAATATAAATACACACAATATAAGGGGATATTTAGTGTAAAATAATCAGAGGTGATTCAGACATATTCTTTGAAAAACAAAACCAAAGACATGGATATTTAACTAAATGAAAGGATATTGAGTTAATATTTCCCTAAAAAAGATCACTTTGTTAACAAAATTGACCAATTATGTGTATTGAATATAAATACACATAAATCAAGTATAAATAAAAGATAGGATATCAAAATCCATTTCTTACATAATCATAGCACAACATAATCAAGAAATAGAATACTAACCCAATCAATTGGAAATGGGTTAAGAAGTTCCCTTATAATGTCTGTATAAATGATGTAAGAATTTATAAATGGGGTGATTATATAGGTTCTCAACGTAGTGGAAGCACGTGGATGGGTGTACCCAACTTATATTTTACCGTTAATAATGATCAATCCGTGATCCGCCACGATTATAAAATATCAGATCTTCAGAATAGAACAAAGAACAAAAAGAAAAAGAGAAGTCCCAGAACCATAGAGAGGATCATCATATTTTTGTTATAATTAATTTAATTGAAAGACAAGAATTACCCTGATGGAATTATCTCTCCTTTTATGTTTCTGGTCAAAATCCAGTGTGATCCATTGTTGTATCATAGAAACCAAGTGTAGTCTTCCTCTAGCGGTGATCCACACGTGTTCCACATATCTCTGGACGTCACCAAAGAGATCTCTGGGTGCTAGCATGGAATATACTTCACTTAGGATGTCTTTCTTCGATTGCCTATAGAGCTGCTACCAAAGTGTACTCCTTGATTCGGTGGAGGATGATCTCTCTTGTAACTTGAGAGTATTCTTGGAGGAAAGGAGTTCTATCTTGGATTGATAGATTTCTCTAGATCTGTAGTGCATAACCATAATAATGGCTAAGATTAATGAGAATAAGGTAATTAGGATTTATAATACTTAGAATAATAAAGTGAATTAATTACCCAAATTCATTTATTAATTTTAGTTAATTCTTACTAAGACCCCATTTCTAATAATAACATTTAACATTATTATTACATGTCATGCCCCCAAACAATTACACCTAATATTATTTAATTAAATACAAAATATTATTTCTCAAAAATTCCCAGAAAAACTACATGGCCTGTATATATTAATATATAGGGCATGTAAATTTGTTATTCCATTTTATTAATTTCCACTAGAACATTTATTAGACCTTTATTAATGGAAATTTATGTCTTAAATAAATATCACTGCATTACTCACTAATAAATATATATTATTTCACCCATAATCTATTCTCTCGAATAACGCATTTCAAAATAAATGCAATCAAGAATCCTTGAATAATAATTAAACCTCAACCGGGAATAATATTTATTCAACTTGTTAAATGAATATTTAACTGAGATACTTGAACACACTTAGTGTGTGACCCTCTAGGCCTCTTTCTCAGTGGCATTATGTGGAGCCTGCCTAAATTCCAATGTTATAATCTAGAAATATGCCAAGGCACCCATAGAGAAAGAAGTTAAATCTACAATGACGTGTCACATCCTACGAATGCTTACTGTGTAATGTAATCCCACTATCTCGATATCTATGATCAAGTGGGTTGCATGCTAGTGCCATCAACCCATGTGCTCAGTTATTCTTTCTTTGACTTCCCAAAATTGAACTCACCCATTGCTCACTATGGCCATGGATTTATTTAGTCTATATCAATTCCATAAAAAGTTCTAATATATCAACTTTAATTATGGAATAGAGGAGACAAATATTTTCTCAAATTATCAATTAATGTAGTATTACTCATGACACACCTAACATATCCTACCTCGTTGCAAACAATGTGTCGTCAAATTTTTCATCAATACATATAAGTTCATGAGTTTTAATACCCATTAATAATAGTCTTAATGTATAAGGACCAATACACATGTCTGCAGATAGGAACATCCAATGAAACTATGAAATGTGGATTTCCTACTAGTGGGTCTTGTTCTCATAATGTCCTCTTAGATATTACCAAGGGCTCACACTATGAGAAGGTTCTTAAAAGTTTAATGAGTCCTAAACCCTAATGAACTGTATTATTTGTGTTCCTAAAATAACACCATTTGGCCATAGAACGTATATTCACGAATAGTGTTATGGAACTTCTGATTTATCATCAAATTAGGGATCCGGTATGACCCTCTAGTGAAACAGCTATCCTTAAGATATTATCAAAAGTATTCTCACATAAAAGAATAATAAAAATGTGATAAGGTATTTATTAATATTAAAATCCATAAATACAAGTTTATCATGAAGTAAAAAGTAGTTTGTTATAGGCCACCAGCTCCAACAGAATCCCACTTAGGCTAGATCCAACTGCTATCAACCTTTAACCGACTAGCTATCACATGATATTCATGCTTCTGCAAAGATAGGACTTTATTCATGGGGTCCTCCAAGTTCTCTTCTATAGACACACTGATCACAGCAAATTTGAACCTTTGATAGAAATCCCACAATTGTTGATACTTCCAAATAATGTGTTTTTTTCGTTTATGAGACCTTAGTTCTTTTAAAAGAGCCATCACTGAAGTGTTATCATTATACAATGTGATAGGGTCTCTACTGCTAGACACAACATCAAGATCTTGGACAATGTTCTGAATCCAGACGGCTTCCTTGGCTACATAATAAGTCGCTATATATTTAGATTCCACTGTAGAATCGGCGACAACTAGATACTTTGAACTCTTTGAGTTCAAAGCTCCTCCGTTGAGATTAAAAACATATCCGGATTATGACTTTAGATTATTCTAATCCATTTGAAAACTATCATTCACATACCCTTTGATAACAATTTTATCATCTACTCCATAAACTAGGAGCGTATCCTTAGTTCTTATTAGATATATAAGGATATTCTTAACAAAATTCCAAAGTTTTTCTCTTGGATTTGGTCTATATCTTCCTTCCATGATCAGTGCATAGGCAACAAAAATCCTGGTACATAATATGGAATACATGATGGATCCTATAGTCGGATTTTATGGGATCTTTCTCATCATATATTTATCCTATTGTGTCTGAGGACACGTTCTCTTAGAAAGATATAGTCCATGTGACATTATATCCAATCCTCTATTGGATTGTTCCATTGTAAATATCATTAGTATCTGGTCAATTTATGTACCCTGACTTAGTCCAAGCATCCTCTTGGATCTATCATGAATGATCTTGATCACAAGAATATAGGCTACTTCACCTAAGTCTTTCATGGAAAAACACATGTTCAACCAATCCTTAACTGACTGTATGATGAGTGCATCATTTTTATTATGTAATATTTTATCAACATATACTACTAGGATAAATTCAACATTCCCATTAAACTGTTTATATAATCATGGATCACATTCATTTTTATAGAAAAAAAATCCTTTTTGGATTCATCAAATCAGATGATCCATGACTTGGATGTTTTCTTTAATCCATAAATGGATTTCTGTAACTTGAAAACCCATTTGGCTTCTCCTAGTGTCACAAACCCTTCTCGTTGTGTCATATATACATCTTCTTACAGATTCCCATTAAGGAATTCTATTTTGACATCCATTTTCTAAGTCTCGTAGTCATGGTAAGCTACTATAGAAAGTATTTACTTATGGATTTAAACACATCAACTGGAGATAAGGTTTCATTGTATTCAACTCCTTGACATTTTTTTATTCCTTTTTTCACTAATCTTGCTTTATAAGTGCTAAATTGACCTTCCATGTTCGTATTTCACATGAATTCCCATTTTCATCCAACATGATTTATTTCAGCTGGCTCATCGACCAGAACCCATACTTGGTTTTGAACCATAGAATCCATCCCATAATTCATATCTTCTAGACATCTTGTATTGTATGAGCTCTATACTTCTTCCTTATAGGATATAGGTTCGTCATTGTCTCACAATAATGATTCACCATCATCAATGATTGGGAAACCAAATCTCCTAGGTTCCCTTACCTCTCTTGAGCTTCTACGCAGTACTTTTTTTTTCTTCTAAAACATATTCCACGAGGACTTGTGAAACTTTTTCCTCTACCAAACCCTATGTAACTTGAGCATCAATGTCATCGAAGTAAATCTTTCTCCCACTATCCTTTTTTAGGGTGTGCTCCTGATCAAGAAAGATGTCTTGTCTGGAAATAATCACTTTCTTGTCTGAAGGGTTATATAGGTAATATCCATTCCTTTCCATGGGATATCCTATAAAGATACACCTCGTGCCTCAGGGTGCTAGTTTGTTTTCTGATAAGTCCTTAAATAATTTCTCACATCCCCATACAAATGTTTGTAAAAATAATGGGTTTCTTTCCATTCTATAAATTAGAGGTAATTCTATTTTCTGCCTTAGTTGGTACTTGATTTAATTTGTATGTTGAAGTTTGTAATGCATATCCCCAAAAGGATAATGGAAGATCTGCATGACTCATCATCGACCACCACATGTCCAACAAGGTGGGTTTTATCCTTTCACTAACACCATTCCATTGTGGTGTATAAGGAGGAGTAAGTTGAGATATAATCCTCGGATCTTGTAAAAGGTCGATGAAATCTTGGTTCAGATATTCTCCACCTCGATCGAATCGAAGCTTATTTATCTTCTTAATATGCTAATTATATAATTCATTATTGAAATATATAAATTTCTCCAAGGAATATGACTTATAACTCATTAATTAGATATATCCATATCTTCTCAATCATCAGTAAATGTAATGAAGTAATAATACCCACCTCCAACTTCTTCTAGAAATGGTCCACACACATCTGTGTGTACTAATCCTAGAAGCTAAATGGTCCTTTCACCCTATCCACCAAAAGGTGGCTTGGTAATTTTACCTTGTAAACAAGCATGACATTTTTCAAGTGGTTATAGCTCAGTGGAGTATAAATATCCATTTTGGAAGAGCTTTGTAAAATTCTTCTCATTTGCATGACTAAGACGGTGATGCCATAACTGGGTGTTGTTTGAGTGATGTGATTTTGTTTTTTTAATGATTTTAAATACTTGGTTTTTGTAATTTAATACATACAAACCATTATTTAAATGAGTCATACCAAAAAATATATATTCTTCTTATAAAACAAAAAAAAACATTATTTCCAAACATGAAAATAAATCCATCCATATCCAAGCATGATACATAAATTATGTTGTTGGTAACATTAGGCACATGGTATTAGTTATGAAAAACCAAAAGAATCTTATTTGGAAATGAGAGATTGTAATCACCAATGGCCAATGTAGCTAGCTTCGCTTTTTTGGAAGTTCAAAGATCCACCTATCCTCTGAAAATATTTCTAAATCTACTTGTTTCTTGAATTTGAATATAGATGTGAGGCCCATAAGCTATATCTAAAACCAAATATGTTGAAATGGAAAGATTATACTCGATAAAAAATTCACCTTTAGTGTACCCATTATTTTAGGTTTAGTTCTTATTCCAATGGCCTGGATTACAACTTGAAAAACACACCACCTCCCATTCCTTGCCCTGCCTTTGGATCTTCCCCTTCTTGGAGGGACGGTTCTTGGGGGATTCAGACTGTTTATAAATCCTTGGCCCCTTTTCATTTTCCATCATTTTCTTATTCACCATAATAACTAAAGGTTTTTCATGTCACATGTTCTTATCTACCTGGCTAATTAAGGTCAAAGGTTAAGATAGACTATTCTCATTGTTTATCATGTTGTAGTTGAAAATAAATATAGAAAAGTTTTTATACAGTGATGATAGTATACGATATATACACAACTCATCCAAGAACATAATCCCTAAGATGTCCAAAAGTTTAATGTAGCTAGTATACTTGAATACATGAGGCCCATCTGGCATAGACTCTCTAAGATTAGTTGTAAACAAAGAATCAGAGATCTCATATCTCTCATGTCTCTCCTTCTCTTGATATATTTCCTTAAGGTGAGACATAATTCTATACACGTCCATGTTTTCATGTTACTTTAAGAGATAATTAGACATGGATAATATCATTAAACATTGTAAATCTATGGAATCATATAAATGTTTCATATAGAGAGACATTTCCTCATTATTGGTCTCGTTTCCAGATGCAATTGGAATAGGCTCTTTCAGTACATACACTTTCTTATCGCGGTGAAGATAACGCGTAAACGCCTCTGCCACTCCTGGAAATTAGTGTTGGTGAGAAGGTTTTCCTTCGCAATTATTGTTCACAAAGATATTTTTGATTTCATTTTTCATTAAATTTATAAAAATTAATATCAGCAAAGACTTATTACTTTATCATGATAAAATTGAGACAAATGAATAAATTAATACTTATTAGTCTCCCACTATTTTATCGAAATCCAATATCCCTCACCATTAACATTAGAAAATTATATGGCTTGAATATTCTAGTGTAAATGATCCATATTTCCCTTAACATTACCCTAATTAGGGTTTTTCAAGCAACTTGAATGGTTTTAGGTAGGAATTTTAAATTCCAACTACATTAACTCACAACTGCTTGATCCACGGAGTGGACTCCCCAATCATGAAATCATTTTATTTTATATTTCCTCAACCTTTTATTCTTGGTTATAGTAATTCCTATTATGGTAGTCAACCATTAATGTGAACCAATTCAATTCAACCCAAAACCTCGAATTATAATTCACTGATAATTGAAAGCACCCCAAATAGTGTTGGTCAAGCACTATGAACTATGGTAAGATTCTAACCAAGATAATAGAAGGTTATACCAACATAATATTTCCTTGAGGAATTTTATCCTTATATGTAAATTTACATTTTATTATATTTCATACATGATTTTTAATATTAAGTGAGATATACTTAAGTGATTAATCATGTCTAAGATAATATTTACGCATAGCCCATTATTATTTTAGTTCCATTTTTCATTATTTTTTTCACTAATTGTGTGATCTTGACAACAAATGCACAATAAACAAACCATGCAACTGACATAAATAAAATAAATGGAATGATCATGATATTTTTCAATAATTCAGTTTATCTGGTGGTCGATAAACTAACCCAATACCTATGGGAGGAAAAAACTTGAAACTTTTGGGTTCGTGTTTACAACTTTCCACATGTTCACATTTTTATCACCTTAGGTTGGTTTCAACTCAGCTCCTAACTTGTACAGCCTCCATTTCCTTGGGAGATCCATCCATTACATATGCTTTTATCTCACATGTAGGTGAGAGGTAAAATGGGTTTTACATTAAAGAATCCTTGGGCACACAATCCTAACAAATTAATGGGGAGAAGGCTAACAGGCCAACAAATTTATTTCAAAAAAATAAATTAAAATAAACCATTCACATGAAAAGGTCCTGGTCTAGCTCATGATCATCCATACATGAAATGATATTATGCATAAATAAAACTATAATTCCAGTCATTAATCAATATTGTTTAAGATAAATCTTGCTCGAATAATTTAGTTATCATCAATTCATCAATACTTTTATCTTAAACCCTTTTATGAAAATCTTTGATATTTTCATCCATCATAATTTTAAACAAATAAATTCATTTAAAATTATCTTTGTATGTAACTTGTACGTTGGAGGCAACCCGACGAATTCCTATTCATAACTACCCAATTAATATAAATGAACATTACACATATGTTAAATTAAACACACATATTTATATAACACCTTTCAGTTGTTGTTCCTCATCTTTACGCTTGCACCATGGTACACGTATCAAGGGTTTGTATAATATAATAATTTTTTTAATAAATCTTCACAATCTGGATGAGTACACGACATGTAGTTCCAACTACACCGTGTTTACTATTGTTCACCATCCTTCCAAAGTACACGCTTGGGGATACGATGTGTAAATGTACATTAGAAATCTTTGGAGTACATGGCGTGTCTAGTGGGCCACATGACGTGTAGTATCTATGTTACATGATCTCCAACTGGTCAAGTTGTGTACATGGTACACTTTCCAACCCTAACTTGAATGGACTACATGCCGTATCCAGTGGCCTACATAGTGTGTAATCTAGAAACCATGTGCCACCTGTTCCTGGTCAACACACAGAGTCAGTAAGACTTAGACAAACTCCAGTGACATAGATTGGTTTGGCGGACCAATACCGATGCATTGTACTTAGACGACATGGTGTGTACTGTCGAATACACACTGTGTGTTCCCGTGTTGTATGGCCAGGAACCATTGGTACCTACAGATGAGATCCTATATTTTATTTTAATCAATATTAAAATAAAAGATCATTTCAATAAGGTTTTATATAAATTAAAGAGGATTAATAGATCTCGTGATTCAGATTTTGAGAACGATTAACTTGAATTGAAACAACTAAATTATTAAATATGTAAATAATCAATGAAAAACTAAATAATTATAAACGATGATATAACCCCTCTGATACCACTTATAGGTTTCCGGCACAGCCAAAGTGTGTGGATGGGTGTACCCAACTTTAAATTTACTGTTAACAACGATCAACCTGAGATCCTTCATAATGAAAAAACGTTGGTTCATAAGAATATAATTAAGAACTAAAATAAAAAGATAAGTCTAAGAACCATAGATAGGATCATCATATGTTTTTTATAATTAATTTTATTAAAATATAAGGCTTACCTTGATGGAATTCTCTCTCAGTTGATGTTTCTGGTCATGATCCAATGTGATCTGTCATTGCGTCATAGAATCCAAGTGTAGGATTCCACTAGTAGTGATCCACATGTGATCAAAATATCTTTGAATATCACCGAAGGGATCTTCGGGTTCTAGTGAAGAAGATACTACACTTGGGATGTCCACCTTTTATCTCCTTAAGATCCACTTCCAAAGCGCTCTCCTTAATCTGGTGGATGAGAATCTCTCTCGTAGCTTAAGCGCATTCTTGGAGGAAAGGAATTCTATCTTGGCTTGAGAGATTCTCCAGATCAATTTTACACAACCACAAAGAATGTATCATATTAATGAGAATAATGTAATTGAGATTTATAATACTTATAATAATAAAGTGAATTAATTACCCAAAGACATCTATTAAATTCATTTAATTCTTAGTAAGACCCCATTTCTAGTAATAACATTTGACTATTATTATTACTTGACATGCTCCCAACGAATTACACCTAATATTATTTAATTAAATAAATATTATTATTTCTCACAAATTCCTAGAAAGAATACATGGCCTATATATATTAGTATACATGGTGTGTACTTTTATTTTTTGGTTTTATTTATTTTCTCTAGCACATTTATTAGACCTTGAATAATGACTATTTATTTCTAAAATTAATATCACTACATTACTCACTAATAAATATATATTATTTCTCCCATAACATATTCTATCGAATAACTAGTGCTGAAATAAATGTGGTTAAGCATCCTTGAATAACTATTAATCCATAATCGGGAATAACATTTATTCAACTTGTTAAATTTATATTTTACTGATATAGTTGGACACGCTTAGTTTGTGACCCTCTAGCCCTCTTTCTTAGTGGCATTAGGAATATCCTTACAAATGTCCAAGGATAGTGTCTAGAAACAAGCCAATTCACCCATAGAGAAAGAAGTTAACAGCAGAATAATGTGTCACCTCCTACGAATGCTTACCATGTAATGTAATCCCTTTTTATCGATATCTCTAATAAAGCTGGTTTTATACTAGTGTCATCAACCCATGTTCTTGATTATTCTTTCTTTGACATCTAAGAATTGAACTATCTTATTCCCCACTATGACCATGTATTTTTAGGGCTATATAAATTCCATCAAAGGGAATGAGATATTAACTTTCATTATAGAACAGAAGGGAAAAATCTTTTCTCACATTACCTATTAATGCAATATTATTCATGATGAACCCAACATATCCTACCTTACTATGAACAATGTTTCATCACAGTTTTTGTCAATAAATATAAGGGCATGATTTGTAAACCCATTAATAATAATCTTAAAGTCTAAGGACCAATACACACATTCACTGATAGAAACATCCAATGAAACTATGAAATGTGGATTTCCTACTAGAAAGTATCATTTTCATAATATCCTCCTGGATATTACCAAGGGTTCATACCATGAGAAGGTTCCTCAATGCTTTATAATTCCTCACCCGTAATGGCCTGTATTATTTGTGTCCCTTAAATGACATCATTTGGCCATAGATCATTTATTCAAGAATAGTGTTATAGAACATCTGAGTTCTCATCATAGCAGGGATCTTCTATGACCCATTAGTGAAATATCTATAATTAAGACATTATAACATGAATTTTCATTCATAATAACAATCATGATCTGATAAGGTATTTATTAATATTCAAATCCATGAATACAAGTTTATCATAAAGTAAAAACTAGTTGGTTCTAGGTCACCAACTCAAACAGATTATGTGTTGCAAGAGTATATCCACAGAAAGGGGAGTTTAAATTACAACATAAATAAATAAATAGTGATTCTGTAGATAATAATGTCATAATATAATCAACTATGTATACCTAAAACCCAAAGAGTGGAAATTGAGATTAGAAATTCCCTTACTTGGAGTATGACTTGTCCAGTTCATTATTTAATTTCCTTAATAATAAAAATAGGTTAATTTATACTTTCTTTAAAAAAAAATTAAAGTTTATTATTAATTTTATATCACTTATTACCATGTTATAGGAATTATTTAATTATTTGAGTTCATATCTGACGTTTTGTTGATGTTCGGTACTTAAGTCAAAAATGAACTTAATTTGATGAAAATTATCCCTATGGTCATAATTCCATTATCTCCTAAATATTATTACTGATTTAAATATCATATATATCTACTATATATTTATTTATAATATTCCATAACATTTGGAGATAATAAATGGAATGCACTGTTCATGGAGATGGTAGGTCGTACGTACACATGGACACTACATTCATTTCTTTGTCATATTAGTGGAATAAAAAATAAATGATACATTGATATATTATAATTAAATTATAATATAAATGTTATATATGTTACATAATTTCATTTAAACTATCATTTATATGTTCAATGTATGGCACGAATGACTCATATCACTTTGAGGGGGATGTATTCCACACTTCCTCAAATTAAATTATCATATTTACACATGGAAAGCATAAAGGTATGTTGTAATAAAATTACAAAATATTAGAAAAAAATATATAATATATATCATATATAAAAATAGTTACATTATAATGTCCCCCATGATAGGTGGTATTATAAAATTGAACAATCATTATTTCATGATGCTGTAGTTCGTCGTACACAAAAACAGTAGGTCTATATCCATTAGATGGAGGTGTGTGTTAGTGTAGTTCAAATCATTCTCATAAAAAATCCAAGTATATTGAGGATACTGGTGTTATTATGTAATCATATAATAAGAAGATAATATTGAGTGGATATGGAAAATAAAGTAAAGGAACTTTAGAGAAGATGATGCCTCTAAAATGGGAAACTCCATTTGATTTGAGCCATAAGGCTTTATTGAATTGCCTTATTCCCAAGGTAATGATTCTAAGAGGAATGTAGGGATGTTGGGAGATTATTTTAGTATAATTTGTATGATCCAAGGGGTTTTAGAGGTGTGAGTAAGTGGGTAGAGATGGTGGTCTTTTATAAGAGGGGGGATAGGTACTTTAAAAAGTCTTGAAATGTTATTTTATTATAAATTTATTTTCAATATCTAATGGCCCCAAACTCATTTATATCAAAGATAAGATGATTTTAGGCCGTATCCCTTGAATAAAATTAAAAATATATAAGTTTTTATTATTTTTTAACCATTATATTCTTGGTTTAACCATTATTCTATCCTTTTTAATTTTACCATGATATTTTATTATTTACACTTTGTGGGTTAATTTAATTATGATAACATGTAAAAAGACTCAAAAAGAGATATTTATGACATATTGGTACATATAATAACCATTATTTTGAATCATAGATTTTTTGGAATTTTTAAACATTTAATAAAATATTTTATATTTTAAGTTATGAATTATGTCAATTTTGACACTATTCATACTTGACTTTTTAAAAAAATCATAAAAACTTGACTACATCAAAAAAATTACATTAACGCAATCCTAACATTTTATATTAATCCATAAAATTCTCTTATGACCTAAATTATGTCATATAATGTTTATTTTAATATTTAGAATATCATTTATTTGATTCTTTCATTAATAAGGTAATCATTGCATCCTCATTATGTCCTAAATAATTTTTTTTATTTAATGAATAAAAATTAAAAATAAAATACCATGATGTATTAAATATTATTATATTTAAAATTAATATTTATTTTCAAATATATTAGTTATATAATCTAATATTAAAATTATTTTTGTAAAATATACATGTTTATGTTATATTTCTCTTTAGTTTAAATTAATTCTTATAACATGTCATTCTCACGCCCAATTGGCACCATGGGGTTCTAAAAAAGATCCAAGGATGCCCATGGTCAGAAATATCTCATCCAATATGATTAGGACATGTGTTAGGATAATTTTATATTATAATAATATTATAATTTGCCCTTATTTTCAAGATTTACTTTTTAACCATGGTAAATAAAATAATTACCAATGCTACTATTCATAATGTCCAAAAAAAGATATTGATTTAATAAATTTGTACTTTATAATTAAAAATATGGAATCCATTTTTCCAAATTCAAAACAAAGAATTTTCAGAAATTAATTTAAAATATATTTCCGTTGTTAAAACTAAAAACTGAGATTTTAAAAAGTAAAAACTCTCAAAAGATTGACATGTGTTTATGTCCAATTTAAAAGTGAAATTACATAAAATGACCAAAATTGGATTAAATGATAAAAACATAACACAATTACACTTAGAAATAATTAAAATTTTAATATAACTATATAAATAAATTATATGAAAAAGAAGTTTTGAATTAAAATGTAGTATTTTCCTCTATTCATTAAAAAATAAACTTTATCAAAAAAATACCAAAAATTTAACCAAAGTAAATTTTTATTTCCCTATTCTATAGAATAATTTTATTTTTTCAAATATAAAATTAAAATGGGGAAAACTAGATTTAAAAAATGTTCACCATCAAAAGGAGGTAAAACGACATTTTAACAATTTTAGAGTATTTTATGCTTAGAATTGGATTCATTCTCATTTCAATTCACTAAAATTTATTAGATAAATCTAAAAACATTTTAGAAACATGTATAATCTTATTTTAGTTATTTTTATTCATTATGTCTAATAAAAATTCTAGGCTTTAACTACCATTTAAAAGAATAATATTATTATTGTACTATTTTTCAGTATAACCCAACATTATGTGCAACGTAAGATTTCAGAGAAACTCATTGTTGGGGGTAAATCATGCTATTGGAAAAAGTGTCATATTTAACCTAAAATTAATATATTATTCATAAATATTAATATATATGAAAAAGTATTATTCTAGAAATACCTGTGTCGTTACAATTCATGTGTGCTTATATCATTATATTATCTTTATATTCGGACCTTGGTCCCTTATGGTATCTTTTTTAAATATAGTATAGGGGTTTTTGAATGTTATTTGGTTAACTTTTTAAAAAAAATCCTAATGTGTCAAAAATGAAGGTTTTTAAACCTAAAATTCACCCCCTCTTCTAATTGAACATCTGCATCTTATATTTTTATCATACACAAACACTTGACCAAATCACATTGGTCGAATATATATCAACCATAACCATAAAAATATTGAGTTAGTGACTATTTAGAGACTTTTAGAAGATATTGTTACACATATATTATTTTATTTAAAGAGATGTTAAAGTTGACACATTCATAATTTAATAAGTATAACATTTTTAATATTGTATTTTACAGAATATATATTTCACTACAAGTATTCCTCTAAAATATAATAGATTTATCTTCATCATAGTATTCTAATTCTAATTTTTATTAAATAAATAAATAAATTAAATAATTACACATTTTTTTTAATAATTATTTTATTAGTGGAGATATAAAATAAATGTTATTAAAGTTTTTAAAAATAAATATAATTTGGGATAATTAATTTGTCCAATGAATTTTATAGATGAACTTGACCGATTAATAATATAATAAAATATTTGGTTTAAAGTTAACTTTTTTATCTTAATATTTTTAAAATGAATGAATCGAATAGTGTCAAAAATTACACTATTGATCATTTATCAAAATAATGTATTATTAAATTATTTAAAAATAATATTTTTTTAAAAAAATATACAATAATTCTGATATGGTCAAAAAATTTCTATGTTATTTATTTATGATCTAATTGATATCAAATAACTAAATGTTGAATCTTTTAATATTTTAATATTTGTTACCCTAGTTAAAAATTAAATAGAACAATTAATAGTTAATTAAAATGATATGGTTTAAATTGATAGGAAAACTTGTGTAAAAATTATTATTTGAGGATATTTCATCCCTATATCATATAATATTATAAATTGGGATATTTTTTAGGTTTATTTGGGGTTTTATTTTATTATATATTTATTTTTTAAGAGATCCCAAAAGTGCCCCTCACCTCAATTGTAAAAGGGAACCTTCTCCCTCACCTATTCACTTCACATTGAGCATTCAACCTCATCCATAACTAGAAAATTTCCATTCTCAACTTCACTAGTTACATTATATAGGTTCTTTTCTTCTTCAAAGACCAACATTAGTGCTTTAAGAGAAGATTTAGTGGGAGAATGTCGAAGAATATGTAATCTCCTCTATTGATTCCGTCAAAATTATTTATTCATATACTTTCACTTCATGAGTATTTTCATTATAGATTAATAACTCCAGTACCAATTATAAACTATTATTTTATTATAATTATGAAACAACCATTTCCACCTTCTACCCATCCTACAAAAAATGAAATCACCACCTGTGCGTACATATGACTTACCGTCTCTACACCGTGGTGTAATCTGTTTTCCACCCCACATTACATGGATGAGTATAATGATGGAAATAATAAGTATATATTATTATTATAACATGATATTGGTTATTAAATATTATACACCATTCACTTAAATACTAATCAACAATTATGGGAATGACATCGTCTCTCGAGCGTACATACGACGCACCGTCTCCACGATTCAATGTGATTCATTATACACGATATTCATTAAAGCATGATTATGTAAAGGTATATAATGAAAATATATGATATATATAATGTTAATATAATCTATTAATTATATATCCATTACTTATAAAGGATAAGTAGAACTTATTCAACAAAAAATGCATAAGAAAATGAAGCAGTTAATACCTGAATGACACGTAATAAGGAAATATTATTAACAAACAGATGATAATATGATCACATATGATATCATAAAAAATAATATCATTCAAAAATAATTCATTGAAATTATTTAAATAATTATATGGGATTTTTAGATACATACAATGGAAATTAGAGTTAAAAGGTAAGGGATAATTTGGTAATCTCATTTTTAGATGAGATTGTTTATACCTAAGTATTTATTGGGGTATATTTATCATCCACATCAATGTTTCATAAATATGTAATCTCAAATATTATTTCTATACTTCTAAAATTTTTTAATGTCAATTTTACCCGTTGGTTAATTTTTATTAAAGGGTGTGGAAGGGAATCTTTTGTTATTTTCAGTACAATGTACTTTTTGACTTCCTTACAAAAGTACGAGAAGAATGTTTTATTTCAACTTATACGGTTTTATTGGATTTTTCTGTATTAATAAAAATTTATTTCCATGAATATTACTTTATATTATTTCATGTTAATTTTAAATGAAATTCTTTTATTTTAAAATTTCATGTCATTTTGAGAAAAGAAACTGTTTTTTATGAAGAAATGATATTTTCCTCAAGAATTAATTTTGAGTGTTTTATAAAAATTATTTTCCATATAAGATGACATTAATTAAAAATATTTATGTTTCAATCCTTATTATTACTATTTATTGATTGTGTTTATTATGTAACTCTATTTTTGAAATCCATTTATTTTTATATGGATTATGATGGAATGATGTTTAAGAAACCTATTTTATTTTTTGGGTTATTCTATGATGAATGATTTATTTTTTTGTAGAAAACATAAAATTTATTTCATTATGATATGTGTGGGAAATATAACTCCCTCTAATTAATTTTTTAAAGATTTATATTTAATGAGATAATCATGGATGGATTTAGAAATGATCTCAGTTCAGTATTATGGGGCTGGAATGAGGAGTGAACTCAGTTCAATAATGGACATTTTCCACTATAATGGTCTTCGAAATGAGCCTTAAATAATATGAAATTATTTAATATTATTATTTGTGTGCCAAAAAGCTTCACATATTATGTTATGACTATTCGTATTAAATTCATTCATTCTTTCGAGTTTTCTTGATTTATCTTATGGCACGATATCACGATCTTTCATATGTAGGAAATTATTTTAAAATGTTATGTTCTTGTGTCTTATGATTATTATATGATTGATCTCTCCCTTTTTTACCGTTACTGATCATATGTGCACACCCTTTCATTTTCTTCTCTTCCCCATGTCATGAAGAATGGCATTAAGTAAGATATGATAAAAGTGGTCTTGTTATGATGAAATATGTGGGAGGAAATGAAGATGTCTTATGATCCAATTGTTTATGATTCTCAGTTTCTAAAGATATTATA
This sequence comes from Viscum album, assembly GCA_963277665.1. Taxonomy (NCBI): domain Eukaryota; kingdom Viridiplantae; phylum Streptophyta; class Magnoliopsida; order Santalales; family Viscaceae; genus Viscum; species Viscum album. Next base: position 1,550,331,127 of record OY728141.1, read on the forward strand.
CCTATACCATACTATTGTATATTTTTTATATTTTTAAATAAATATTATTCAACATTTAAGTGATATCAATGTGTGTAAAGTATGGATCATTATACAAGATAAGTAGTTATACATAGATCTCTGACTCTGGGTCCAATTGTAACATTCCCCCTCTTTTGTGTTGGGTGAACTTTTTTCCTTACCACATAACATTAAACTTCATGATGTTCCATAACTATGTGTGGCTTGATTCCATCCACTACATTGTACATAGTTATTATTTTGTCTCCAAAGTGTGGTCCAACCACAATAATCAAAAAAATAAAAGTGAAAAAATGCATTCATCTCAGTGTATGGATTAAACCTACATAGGGAGCTAGTTTAAGAAACACATATGGATTGATTCTCAACATAATGACATAAAAATTGTCCCCCATATCTCAAATGATGTTCAAGCCACCAAAAAAATAAAAATTCTCATATCCTTCATTTTATCAGTTCTGTGTGGTGAAACAAACCCTTTCCGCCCTTCGTTTCTCATATCGAGCACAACTCACATGGGATTAAGAGATTCGAAAGGGGAATCCCTACATGGTCAAGGAGTATGAATCCACATCAGGGTTTCCATGATGTTGATAATAATTCTTCAAAAGTAAAACTAGATATTTCCTCTTCACATTAGGAAACTTACACCCTTATTGTATGATGGTAAACTGCATGGGGAATTTCCTTACCAAACAACATTAAAATGTATGGTACCTTAATGAATATGCAGGTAATGATTATAATTTTTATGAGATATGTAACAATGCCTAAACATCACTTTCTAGTCCCATAAATGTGATAAATAAAAAAAATTCCCCATCTCCTGTAGAAAAACCGATTTCTTTACAAGAGATCTCAATTTTGGGTTCCTTATTTAGGGATCTAATATGGAATGGAAATGACACCCTTACATATGAGTCATATATATGTAAGAAATTTCACACTCCATGGGTAGTAATGGTCTAAAGTTTTCATAAATTCCAAGACATATTCCATTCATTCATCATACTCTATGCTCTGAGAAATTTCATATCTTCACAATCTTCTTTTGACCATTAGAAATGGAGGGTTGGTTTCTTGAAGAAAACATTGCCTGAATTTGCACAATATGCCCCAGTTGGCTCTGTATAAGTCTCCCACAAAAAATTCCTATCAACCAAAGGAAAATGTATCTTTTGGATAGTCCTCTTATATCTCCATAGTACCTAGAAGAATTTATTCCCCATATCATTTATCTTAATTTGAGAAACCCCAAAATCATTGTTTACACATTCTTTCCCATCACATCTGAGGCATGTTAGAAAATATGGGCATGATGAGCCTCTTATTGCCCATTGTTTCTATGATAAATGGTCATAATTTCATGAACTAAAAACATCAAGACCTCATATCATCCTTACCTCATGACGCTAAAATACATGGCTAATATATGGGTTTGACCTACAAAAGAGATTTCAAAAATTAAACCACCCAATATCTAAAAATACATGTGGTGTGATTCTCACAATAATGAGACACATAGTGATGCTTGAATCTACAATACTTCGTCCAACCACACTAAATATTATAAATTCCATTTTCATATGCACATGTTTGACATGCATAAATAACCCTATAAGAACTGTGTATGGTATGATTCTCACTTTGATGGGATACATAGCGACACCTGGATCTCTTATCCTTTCCTAGCAACAAATTTTAGAGTTGGAGGCCTAGAACCAACTACATTGTACTTTATTCATTAATAAATACCATATCACATCTTGATTGTTCTTTTGCATGAAAATTCATATTATAATGTCCTAAGGATAGTTGTTGTATTAATGGGTCATAGCGGATCCCTGCTATGATGAGAACCCGGAAGTTCCATAAAACTATTCTTGAATATATGTTCTATGGCAAGATGATGTTATTTGAGGGAAAAAAATAATACAGGTCATTAGGGGTGAAGACTCATAAAACATCGGGGCACCTTCTCATGGTGTGTTCCCTTGGTAATATCCAAGAGGATATCATGACAACGAGATCCGCCAGTAAGAAATCCACATTTCATAGTGTCATTGGATGTTCTTATCTGTGGATGTGTGTATTGGTCCTTAGACATTAAGATTATTATTAATGGGTTTTAAAACTCGCGCACTTACACGTATTGAAAAAAACTATGATGATACACTGTTCGCAGCGAGGTAGGATACGTTGGGTGAGTCATGGGTGATACTACATTAATAGATAATGCAAGAAAGGATTTGTCCCTTCTGTTCCATAACAGAAGTATATATATTAGTCCCTTTAATGGAATTGATATAGCCTAAATAAATTCATTACATGGTAAGGAATGGGCGAGTTCAATCCTGAAATGTCAAAGAAAGAATAATCGCGCACATGGGTTGATAACACTAGCATGCAACCTGCTTGATTTGAGATATTGAGGCAAAGGGATTATATTACATGGTATGTGATCGTAGGAGGTGACACATCATTGCAACATTAACTTATTTCTATAGGGGTGCCTTGTCTTGTTACTAGATTCTAACCTTGGAATTTAGGTAGACTCCATCTAATTCCATTGAGAAAGAGGCCTAGAGGGTCACTCAATATGTGTGTCCAAGTATCCGATTTAAATATTAATTTAACAAGTTAAATAAATATTATTACTAATTGTGGTTTAATAATTATTTAAGGATGCCTGATCACATTTATTTCGACACTGGTTATTTGAGAAAATATATTGTGGGTGAAATAATATATTTATTAGCAAGTAATGCAATGATATTTATTTTAGAAATAAATAGCCATTATTCATGGTCTAATAAATGTGGTGGATGGAATAAAGAAAAATGGAAATATAAAAGTACACACAATGTATATTAAATTTACATGTCATGTATTTTTTCTAGTAACTTATGAGAAATTATATTATTTATTTAATTAAATAGTATAAGTTGTAATTCGTTGGGCACATGTCAAGTTATAATAAGAGTCAACTTTTATTGTTAGACTTAGGGTATTACTATGAATTAAATGAAATGAATAAATGTTTTCGGGTAATTAATTCATTTTATTATTCTATGTAATTAAAATCCAAATCATATAATTCTCAATAGCCTAGAAATTTTTTTGTGGTTGTGCATAATGGATCCAAGAACACTCTCAAGCTTCGAGAAGTAAATCCTCTTCCATCGGATCAAGGCAGTCGAAGGTAGACATCACAACTGAAGGCACTTAGGCACTAGCACCCAGAGATCCCTTCGACGACATCTAGAGATATGTGGAGCATGTTTAGATCGCCGCTAGAGGAATCCTACACTTGGATTCTATGACACAATGATGGATCACATCAGATCGTGACCGAAAACATCAATGGAGAGAGAATTCCATCAAGGTAATTATTCTCAATTAATTAAATTAATTATAACCAACATTTTATGATTCTATCTATGGTTCTGGGACTCCCATCTTTATTTTTCATTATTCATTCTATTCCGAAGATCTGGCGTTTTATTATCATGATAGATCTCATATTGATCGTTGTTAATCCTAAAATTAAATTTGGGTACACCCATCAATGCGCTTCCACCGTGCCCAGAACCTATAGGTGGTATCATAGGGAGGTTATATCTTTGATTATAATTATTTAGTTTTTCATTGGTGATTTAGGCATTTAATATTTTACTTTTTTTAATTTAAGTTAATCATTCTATAAATCTAAATATCGATATTTGTTCCTCCTCTCTCATTTTCCATTCACCTTAAAGAAACAAATTTTTATTTTAATTTTGATTAAAATAAAATAGATGATCTCATCTGGAGGTGAAAAACATTCTTTTCCATACAACACCAAAATACATGACCTGCATTCAGAAGTACACGCCATGTAGTCTAGGTTCAATACATTAGACTGGTATGCCAAATCAGGTTGTGTAAATGGATCCTATCTAATTCTTTAAGACTCTGTGTGTTGACCAAGAATACGTGGTTCACGGTTTCTGAATTACACACCTTGTGGATCATGGAACATGGTGTATAGTCCCTTCGGATTAGGGTTGGACCATGTACCTTGTACATGACTTTCCCAGATGGAAGCCATGTAATGAAGATACTACATGGAGTGTGTCCCACTAAACACGCCGTGTACTCTAAACATTTATGAAGTACATCTACACGCCATGTCCCCGGGCGTGTTCTTTGGATGGATGGTGAACAAAATTACACACCATGTAGTCAGAAATACATTCCGTTTACTCATCCAAATTACACAAATTTATTAAAATTTATTATTATATTATACAAACCCTTGAAACGTGTACCATAAGGTAGGAATAAAGTTGAGGCACAACACGTGATAGGTGTTTTATATATTTGTGTTCAATTTAACATCTGTGTAATGTTAATTTCTAATCATTGGGTAGTTATGAATGGGAATTCACCGGGTTTCCTTCAAGGTACAAGTTACATACAAAGATAATTTTAAATTAATTTATTTTTTTAAAAAATTACGATGGTTGAGAATCTCAAGGAAATTCAGAAATGGGTTTAAGATCAAAGGATTGATTAATTAAAGATAATTAATTTATTCGAGCGTGATTTATCTTAAACAATAACAATTATATAATTGAATGCTAGTTTTATTTATGTGTATATATCATTGCATGCATGGATGATCATGAGCTAGACCAAGACCTTTGTATGTGAATGGTTTCATTTAATTTATTTATTTAAATTAAATTTGTTGGCTTGTGAGCCTTCTACTCATTAATTTGTATGGTCTGCGTGCCCAAGGTTTCTTTTATGTAAAACCCTATTTACCCCTCACCTGCATGTGATATAAAAGCATATGTAATGGATGGAGCTCCCATGCTAGTGGAGTCAGCTCAAGTTATGAGCCAAGGAGAAACCAATCCAAAGAGATACAAAGGTGGATAGGGGGAAAGCTGTAAACACGAACTCAAAAGGTTTGAGGTGTTTCTCCCATAGGTATTGGGTTAGTTTATCAACCTCTTGATAAACTAACCTATAAAACAGGCTCATGATCATACCATTTATTTTATTTCTATTAGTTTTATGGTTTATTTATTATGGGTGTGTTGTCACGATCACACAATTAATTAATTAAACAAGCATGCAATATGGAAGGAAAATAAGATCGGATTATGTGTAAAATATTATCTTATACATGGTTAATCACTTAGGTATATCCCACTTAATATTAACAAGAATGTAATCAAATATAATAAAATGGAAATTTATATATAAGGATAAAATCCCTCAAAGAAATATTTGGTCGGTATAGCCTTCCATAATCTTAGTTAGAATCGAACCATAGTTCAAAGTTCTTGACCAACCCTAGTTGGGGTGATTTCAATTGTTAGGGAATTCTAATTCAAGTTTTTGGGTTGACATGACTTGGTTCACCTCAAGGGTTGACTGCCACAGCTAGACTTGGTGTGACCAAGAGGCAAAGGGTGAGGAAATCCAAAAATAAAAATATTTCAGGATTGGGGAGTCCACTCAGAAGATCAAGGAGCAGTGAGTTAATGTTGTTTTCATTTGGAATGACTACCTAAAACCCTTAAAGTTGCTTGAACAACCCTAATTGGGATAATGTAAAGGGAAATATGGATCACTTCCACTAGAATATTGACGCAATAGAATATTCCGAAGTCAATGGTGAGGGCTATTGGATTTCGATAAAATAGTGGGAGACTAATAAGTATTAATTTATTTATTTATCCCAGTTTTATAAAAAAAAGTACCAAACCTTTTCTCATCTTAAATTGTAGAAATGACCAGAAAAATGACTTCAACCAGGTCATTGTGAACCATACTCTAGAAGGAGAACCTTCTCACCGGCAACAATTTCCATGATTGATGGAGAAGTTTATGTGTCATCCTTTGCCATGAGAAGAAATTGTATGTGCTAGAAGAGCATGTTCTAGTTGCACTTGGGAAAGAGGCCAGTGAAGAGGAACTATCTCTCTATATGAAACATATGAATGATTACACATATTTCCAATGTTTCATGCCATCATTCATGTTTAAAGTTCTCTTGAAGAAACATGAAAACAAGGACGTGTATATCATGATGTCTCACCTTAAGGATCTCTACCGAGGGAAGGCGAGATAGGAGATATATGAGATCTCCAACGCTTTTTTTACAACTAAGCTTGGATAGTATATGCTAGTTGGTCTTCATGTTGTCAAGATTATTGGCTACATTGAAGGCTTGGACATCTTAGGGATTAATTTATCAGATTAGTTGCGTACAGATCTCATCCTATCATCACTATCGAAGACCTTTTCTATCATTATTGTCAACTGTTACATGATAAACAATGAGAAGAGTCTATCATAACTTCTAACTTTAATTCGTTAGGTAGATGAGGACATGGGGCGTGACAAACCTGTAGTCCTTTTGGTGAATAAGAAAAGGAAGGACAAGGAAAATGTGCCAAGGACATATAAATGGTCTGAAGCCCCCGAGCACCGTCCCACTAGGAAGGGGAAGATCCAGAGGTAGGGCAAGGAATGAGAGGTGGTATGTTATGCATGTGGAAAAAAGGCCACTGGAAGAGGTGCTATACCCAGAAGCGTGGGGATGCTAAAGGTGTGTTCATTATCAAGTGTAATATTTCCATTTACATAACGACCCATGCTTTACATACATTGTCATTACTTCAAAATTTAAGCACACTTATTACAACATATGACAAAACCATGAAAGGACCGTATAGGTATAGTGTCTTTAGAAACTGGAAAGCATAAAAAACTGGTTCATAAAGCATCTACTTTGCCTCCCATTTATTTCATCATATCTAGAATCCCTTTTTGGCATATTCTACTTAATAACCTTCTTCCTGACCTGGGGAAATAAAACATACAAAAGAGTGAGCTCAAATGCTCATTAAGGGTAAACAAAAGAAATATCAATCACATCATATACATAAGAACATAACTTTTGAAATCTTAACCTACAAAAGAGATCATAATTTCATAACATGGGATAAATCATAGTAGTGAAATGTAATCCCAATAATCAAAACTTAAAACATGAAACTTTGTGGCATACACACATAATCATTGAGAATCATTTCTTATTAGTCAAGACTCATTTCCAAGACTATCTTAGTGGACCAAGTCCATTTCTGAACCGAGTTCACTTCTCGTTTTAGTCCTCTTTCACTGAACCGGTATAACCTGCCGTTCCAGCCATGTCTATGTCATGAGATATAAAATATTTACCCAATGCATTGGAGGGAGATATAGGTCCCACCCATCTCATAATGATACTATTCTTATGTGTGCCACAAAATCATAAATCATACATCATTGCATAACTCATGTAATAAAAATGGGATTCTTAAACAACATGACATCATAAAACAATTCATATAAGATAAAAGAATTCATAAAAATAATTCCATCACAACATAATCAAATCAATGTAATAATAGGGATAGAAACAGAACCCTATATTATCTTAGATGGAAAATAATTTTGATAAAACACTTGAACTCCATTCTTGAGGAAAATATTCTTTCTACTTCAAAAACATTTTCCTTTCTTAACATGTCATACAATTTTAAACTAAAAGAAGTTGATTAAAAATAAACATGAAAACTTGTAAAGTAAGCTTCTTGGAAATAATCCATTCATTCTGTATAAGTTAAAAAAACATTTTTCTCGTACTTTTGTCGGAAAAGTCAAAAAGTACCTCGTATGAAAAACGACAAAAGATTCCCTTCATATCATTTACTAAAAAACTCACCGAAGGGTAAAATTGGATTTAAACAATTGTAGGTGGATGGAAACAATATTACATATTGAGGGAACATGGATGTGGATGATAAAATACACCCGAGTAAATACCAAAGTATAAACAATCTCGGATAAAATGAGATTGTGATATTTCCCTTACCTTAGGTCTGATTTTCATTGTAAGTGTCCAAACCTCTTGTATAATGATTTAAATAATGTTATTAACTTATTCCAGAATCATAAGTATTTTTATGATATCATATACGGTTGTATTCTTAGCTTCTTATTAGTAATATTTCATTACTACTTGTTATTCAGGTGTTTATTACTTTTTGTTCTTATGTGTGTTTTGTCGAATAAATTCTTATTCTTCTCTTTAGGTTATAGATACCTCATTTCCATAATGTTATTAGTGTAATATATATCATATTCATTCATTCAATTCATTTATATAATCATTATGCAATGAATATCATGTAGAACGAATCGCATCACATCATGGAGACGGTATTCCGTACGTACGCACGAGCGATGATATCATTCCCATGATCGTGGAATTGTATTTGAGTGTATGTATACTATTTCAGAATAAATACCACTTTAAAATAATCATATATATTCATTACTTTCACCATTATACCCATCCAAGTAAGGTGATGGTGGAAAATAGATTACACCACGGCGTGGAGACGGTATTCCGTACGTACGCACGCGCGGTGATTTTGTTTTTCGTAGGATGGATAAGAGGTGAAATAGGGTTGTTTCATATTTATAATAACATATCAGTATATGAGTGATACTGATGTTATTAACTCATAATGAAACAACTAATGAAGAAGAAGTGGAAAAAGAAATAAAGATGAAATAATCGGTAACGGGCATTACCTCTTCTTTGAGGCGCTTCTTTGAGACCTCCTTTTAGGGAACTAAAATTGGTCTTTGAGGAAGACCAGGACCTCTAGGATGTCTCTAGGGAAGTGGAGAGGAGGAATTGGCAGGGGTTTTCCGAGCTTGAATTCTCAAATTGGTGTGAAGAGGAGAGGGAGGAGGTGCCCTTTTATAAGGGAGGAGAGGGGCACCGTTGGAATAACTAAAAATATTATTTTATTATAAAGTCAAGTTCGGTTTTAAATAGCTAAAAATTGATTTATTTAAAATATATGGTGGGGATGGGTCAAAATCCTCTCATCCAATAGAATTTAGACAAGTTTAGATTCCTATTTTAACCTTATCATTTATATTTAACATTAAGTTAAATAATTTTACTTTTACCGTGTCTTCTTGTGTTCTTATACTATATGGTTAATAAACATACTATAACAAGCCAAAATAACCCCAAGTTGTTTATTATTAATATATATAACCTTATGTAAGTCATTTTTCCGAACCTTAGATTTTTAGGAATAAAATAACAATTAATAATATAATATTTGTTTTAAAAACTATTTTATGTCAATTTTGACACTATTTAGTAATTGATTTTTGTGAAAATCATAACAGAATGATTAGTTCGAAAAAGTTAATTAAATCAATAATAAAATGTCATATTAACCTAAACAATTATTGGAATTAATAAAAAGTCTTCAATTACATTTATTTTGGTATTTATAACATCAATTATGTCAATATTTCATTAATAATATATTTACTGCATCATCGTTGTGTCATAAATAAATTAAATTATTTAATGTCTAAAAATTAAAAATAAAATACCATTATGTTGGAAATATTTTTAGCTTTATAATTAATATTTATAGTCGAATTTATCTTATGTATAACCCCATATTAAAAATGATTTACTTATTAAACTTTGATTTTAACTATTTTAACCCTTCTTTAAGTAAATTGATAATAAATGTCCTAATCTAATCCAAGTGGGCCTAAATGGTCATATTGTATTCCTAAAATTGTTTTTGGTCAAATTAAACTTATCCAATAGAATTAGGACATGTGTTAGGGTAATAATAATATCATTTTTACTCTTAATTACCCTATTTACTTTTAACCGTGGTAAATAAAAGTAAAAAGTTACTATTCACCAAAAAATAATTTTAATCTCATTGAACTACATTTTACTTACTGACATCAACCGTGTCTCTCAGATTTTTGAAATTCCACTCACAGAATCAGTAAAATTATGTTTTATGAAAAATTCAGTTTTTTTAACTACCACTTAGTGGTTTCACTATTGATAAAAAATTTAAAGTTTTCAGAAAAATACCAAAATTTCACCCTAGGATAATTTCGATATTCCGAATCCAAAAATGAAGTCCGTTTTGAAAAATCAAATTTTCAAAATTTCAAAAAGTGGTTATTACTATTCATAACGGCTAGTTTTAATAATATTTTTATAGCATATCGTTGTTTAGTGAAACTCGGTATTGCGTACGACGCAAGCTATCGAGGAAGGTCACAATTGCGTGTAAAGCAAGCCAAGATAGTGTTATGTGTAGTGAAAGATTACTTTGATGATTTATATAACATAAAAACAAAAATTTTCTCATAAAAGTCTTGGGTGTTACATTCTACCCCCCTTAAAATGAATTTCGCCCTCGAAATTTGTCACTTTGTAACAAACAGATGAGGATACCTCTCCCTCATCATATCCTTAAGCTCCCATGTAGCTTATTCTAGTTGGTGGTTCCTCCATAAAACTTTCACCAAGCGAGTGGTCTTGTTCCATATGATTTTTTCGCTACGATCTAGAATCTCTATCGGTTTTTCTTCATAAGAAAGATCTTGCTCCAGCAGTACAACTTCTGAGCTGAGTACATGTGAAGGATCAGGTATGTACTTTCTCAGGAGAGATACATGGAACACATCGTGTACTTGAGAGAGATTCGGTGGAAGAACCAATCAGTAAGCTACCTTTCCAACACGATCCAGAAGTTCAAAAGGACCGATATATCTAGGGCTCAACTTTCCCTTCTTTCCAAATCTCATGACCCTCTTCCAGGGAGATATTCGTAAGAACACTTTATCACCCACTTCAAACTCTAGGTCTTTTCTTCGGTTGTCGGCATAACTTTTCTATCGACTCTGAGCTGCTCTTATGTGTTGTTGAATAGATCTGACCTTTTCTGCCATTTCATCAACAAGATCAGGTCCTAATAGATTTCTTTCCCCAACTTCATCCTAGCAAGTTGGAGTCCTGAATTTCTTTCCATATAGAGCTTCATAAGGAGCCATCTGAATACTGGAGTGAAAGCTATTATTATAAGAAAATTCCACCAAAGGTAGGTGTTGATCCCAACCACCTTTGAAATCCATAGAGCAAGATCTCAACATATCTTCTAGAGTTTGAATTGTTCTCCCAGACTGACCGTCTGTCTGAGGATGATAAGTAGTGCTGAAACTCAACTCTGTATCCATAGTATGCTGAAGACTTTGCTAGAACATTGAGGTAAACCTCGGATCCCGATCAGATATAATAGAAATTGGTACTCCATGAAATATTACCACTTCCTTTACATATATCCTGGAAAGCTGATCTAGAGAGAAATCCTCTCTAATAGCAATGAAGTGTGCAGACTTTGTAAGATGATCAACTATAAACCAGATAGCATTATTGCCTTTGGATGTTTTAGGAAGTCCTGTGACAAAGTCCATAGTGATGTTTTCCCATTTCCATTCGAGTATGGGTAATGGTTGTAACATCCCCTTAGACTTATGTCTCTCATCTTTAACTTGCTGACAAACCAAGCATCGAGATACATATTCAGCAACATCTCTTTTCATGTCATCCCACCAGAAGTACTCTTTCAGGTCCCTATACATCTTCGTGCTTCCAGGATGAATAGAGAATGAATAACTATGAGCCTCATCCAGCAGCTCCTTCTTTAATTCGGGGATGGGAGGAACACAAAACCGATTCCTGAACTTTATTATCCCATCACAATCAAGGTTGAATTCAGGAACATTTCTCACATTCTTTTGTAACTCTACATCTTCTTTATATGCATCTTTAATCTTCACATGTATAGATGGTTGAACATTCATTTGAGAAAGACACAATTTTCCCCCTTCCATTATAATTCAAAGGTCCATCCTTTGTAAATCCATAAATATTGGATCTTTTGTGATCCTCATCATGGATAAACTGGCATGGTCTTGTCGACTTAATGCATCTGCCACCTTGTTTGCTTTCCCGGGGTGGTAATTAATTGAGAAGTCGTAATCCGTAATCCGCTTCAACCATCTTCTTTGACGCATATTCAGCTCCTTTTGTGTGAAAATATACTTTAAACTTTTATGATCAGTATAAATATCACACCTTTCACCATAAAGGTAATGCCTCCAAATCTTTAATGCAAAGATTACCGCATCTAACTCCAAATCATGAGTTGGGTAATTTTTCTCATGAATTTTCAACTATCGTGAGGCATAAGCTATCACCATATCATTTTTCATGAGAACACATCCCAGTCCCTTCTTGGATGAATCACTGTAGATCACAAACCTTTCTCCACTATAAGGAAGTGTGAGTACAGGTGCACTGGATAACCTTCTTTTCAAATCCTTGAAATTATCTTCACATTCGTTCATCCACACAAACTTAACTCCTTTTCGAGTCAACCTGGTGAGTGGATTAGATAATCGTGAAAAATCTTTCACAAAACGTCGATAATATCCAGCCAAACCAAGAAAAATTCGGATCTCAGTTACTGTTGTTGGTCTCGACCATCTTTCAATAACCTCTGTTTTTGCTGGATCTACAGATATCCCCTCTTTTGAGATTATGTGACCCAAAAATGCAACTTTTTGAAGCCAAAATTCACACTTGGTAAATTTGGCATAAAGTTTCTCCTTTCTCAGGGTCTTCAATATAATTCTCAAGTGATCTTTATGTTCTTCCTTACTCTTTGAATAGACAAGAATATTGTCTATAAATACTATAACAAATTGATCAAGATAGTATCTAAAGACTTTATTCATCAGATCCATGAAGATAGCAGGGGCATTAGTAAGACCAAATGGCATCACTATAAATTCATAGTGTCCATACCTTGTACGAAAAGTCGTCTTTGGTATATCCTCCCTTTTGACCCTTAATTGATGATACCCTGAACGAAGATCAATCTTGGAAAAGTATTGAGCTCCGCGTAGTTGGTCAAATAGGTCATCAATGCGTGGGAGAGGATATTTGTTCTTGATAGTGATCTTGTTAAGTTCTCAATAATCAATGCAGAGTCTCATTGATCCATCTTTCTTCTTAACAAACAGAACAGGTGCTCCCCAAGGTGACGCACTAGGGAGTATGAATCCCTTATCAAGATTCTCTTGGAGTTGCTTCTTCAATTCCTACAACTCAATTAGGGCCATTCTATAAGGTGTCTTTGAAATAGGAAAAGCACCCGGTATGAGTTCTATTGAAAACTCAACTTCACGATTTGGTGGAAGACCCGAAAATTGCTCCAGAAAGACATCATCAAACTCCCATACAATGGGAATATTCTTAATTGTGAGTTTCTCACCAACCATTTGAGATAAATAACCTTCATTAAGTGGAATCAAGACCCATAAGATGGAAGAAATTTCCACTGGAAGGTTATGTTCATCGTTGCATCAATAGACAATCATAGATTGATCTGGAATATGAAATGTGACTTCCCTACTTTGGAAATTGATATGAGCTCCATATAAAGAAATCCAATCCATGCCAATAATCACATAAAATTCTTCTATAGGAAGGATCACAAGATTTGCAGGAATCACTTTCCCACAAACTACAATCGGGGAAGAATTATAAACTTTTGATGCGATTGTTGTGCCATTAGGTGTTGTCACAGCTAACTCAACATCTAATTTTTGAGGTAAAATGGTGATACCCTTAGAAAAATCTTCAGAAATAAAAGAGTGGGTGGATCCAGAATCAAATAAAACATTTTCTACTTTAGAGTGGATGGTAAGTGTACCTTTCACCACATCGTTATCGTACTCCACATCGCTGATAGAAATTGCATGTGACTTTCCTTTGTCTTTAGCCTTAAGATTTTGTTGATGTCGATCATCATCAACAACCCTTGGATTAGGGAATTTATTGGCATAATGCCCCATCTCCTTGCACTTGAAACATTGAAGTGTAGTAGGTTCATTCTGTGTGTCCCTTCCTTTGTTTGCATCATTAGACATCTTCTTCCCATCATTGCGGCATTCAAATGCCCGATGAACTTCCTTTCCACATTTGAAACATTTACTTGTCCCTTTAAGACAAATCCCTCCATGTTTCTTTCCACACTTTGAGCATAAGGGAAAGATCATCTTCTTTTCAGTGTGATCTTTATATTTTCCTTTGAATTCCATTTTCCTCTTCTTATCAAACCCATATGACTGATGGGTTACTCCAATCTCCATCTCAACTTTGAGAGCACGTCGAACGATTTCCTCATAGCTATTGAAGTCCCTTATGGCTAAGGACCTTCAAAGACTTGGTTTTAAGCCACTAAAGAATCGATCGATCTTACTCTCAGGTTGGATAATAATACCAGAAGCGTACCTTGCATGTATTGTAAAATTTGCTTCATAGGTACCAACAGATTCATCGTTCTTTTGCTTCAGTTCAAGAAACTCTTTCTCCATTTTTGTTCGGAGAATACGAGGGAAGTACTTATTGAAAAATAAGTTCTTGAACTCGTCCCATTCCATGGACTCAATTTCAACTCTTTGCCTCGTATTTTTAATAAGATTCCACCATTGATCAGCATCTCCTTCCAAATGATACACTGCTAGGATGAATTTATCATGTTCAGAACATTGAAGAACTAAAAATATCTTTTCAGTAGTACCGATCCATTGTTCAGTAACTAATGGATCAGTAGACCCGCTGAATGAAGGTGGACGATGCCTCATGAAGGATTCAATAGAATGTTTCTCCTTCCTTTGCTCGTTTGGAAGTCCAGCATGATTCATATCTTGAGAAAGTTGTGTGAGCATGGCTACAAGATTTTTCATTCCATCTCCCATAACGTTTGGTTGCTCAGGGGGACAATCATTGCATTGCCCGTCGCATTCTGCATTAACACAGTTCCTTTGGGTTCCAGCCATTGACTAAAACAAGAAGAATAGTGTGAGCAACACTAATTATAATAGGAAAACCACATAATCAAGAATAAAATTTCACACTTAAGGTCTTATCCTAGGTTATTAATGGTCATTTCTAAAACACTAAGATTGTGTTCTATGATTAGAATTATCCTTAGGGTTCTTACTAAGGCTTTCACATCCTAGTTTCCAAAGGTTGACTATACATTTCCTATGATACCAACTATAACGACCCATACTTTACATACATTGTTATTACTTGAAAATTGAAGCACACTTATTACAACATATGAAAAAACCATGAAAGGACCATATAGGTATAGTGTCTTTAGAAACTGGAAAGCATAAACAACTGGTTCGTAAAGCATCTACTTTGCCTCCCATTTATTTCATCATATCTAGAGTCCCTTTTTGGCATATCCTACTTAATAACCTTCTTCCTGACCTAGGGAAATAAAAAATAAAAAAGTGTGAGCTCAAATGCTCAGTAAGGGTAAACAAAAGAAATATCAATCACCTCATATACATAAGAACATAACTTTTGGAAATATTAACCTGCAAAAGAGATCATAATTTCATACCATGAGACAAATCATAGTAGTGAAATGTAATCCCAATAATCAAAACATAAAACATGAAGCTTTGTGTAATACACACATAATCATTGAGAATCATTTCTTATTAGTCAAGACTCATTTCCAAGACTATCTTAGTGGACAAAGTCCATTTCTGAACTGAGTTCACTCCTCGTTTCAGTCCTGTTTCACTGAACCGGTATAACCTGTTGTTCCAGCCATGTATATCTCTTGAGATATAAAATCTTTAACCAATTCATTGGAGGGAGATATAGGTCCCACCCATCTCATAATGATACCATTCTTATGTGTGACACAAAATCATAAATCATACATCATTGCATAACTCATGTAATAAAAATGGGATTCTTAAACAACATGACATCATAAAACAATTCATATAAGATAAAAGAATTCATAAAAATAATTCCATCACAACATAATCAAATCAATGTAATAATAGGGATAGAAACAGAACCCTATATTATCTTAGATGGAAAATAATTTTGATAAAACACTTGAACTCCATTCCTGAGGAAAATATCTTTTCTACTTCAAAAACATTTTCCTTTCTTAACATGTCATACAATTTTAAACTAAAAGAAGTTGATTAAAAATAAACATGAAAACTTGTAAAGGAAGCTTCTTGTAAATAATCCATTCATGCCGTATAAGTTAAAAAAACATTCTTCTCGTACTTTTGTCAGAAAAGTCAAAAAGTACTTCGTACAAAAAACGACAAAAGATTACCTTCATATATTTTACTAAAAAACTCACCGAAGGGTAAAATTGGATTTAAACAATTGTAGGTGGATGGAAACAATATTAAATATTGAGGGAACATGGATGTGGATGATAAAATACACCCCAGTAAATACCAAAGTATAAACAATCTCGGATAAAATAAGATTGTGATATTTCCCTTACCTTAGGTCTGATTTGCTTCGTAAGTGTCTGAACCTCCTGTATAATGATTTAAATAATGTTATTGACTTATTCCAGAATCATACGTATTTTTATGATATCATATATGGTTATATTCTTAGCTTCTTATTAGTAATATTTCATTACTACTTGTTATTCAGGTGTTTATTACTTTTTGTTCTTATGCGTGTTTTGTCGAATAAATTCTTATTCTTCTCTTTAGGTTATAGATACCTGATTTCCAGAATGGTATTAGTGTAATATATATCATATTCATTCATTCAATTCATTTATATAATCATTATTCAATGAATATCTTGTAGAACGAATCGCATCACATCGTGGAGACGGTATTCCGTACGTACGCACGAGCGATGATATCGTTCCCATGATCGTGGAATTGTATTGGAGTGTATGTATACTATTTCAGAATCAATACCACTTTAAAATAATCATATATATTAATTACTTTCACCATTATACCCATCCAAGTAAGTTGGTGGTGGAAAATAGATTACACCATGGCGTGGAGACGGTATTCCGTATGTACGCACGCGCGGTGATTTCGTTTTCCGTAGGATGGATAAGAGGTGAAATAGGGTTGTTTCATATTTATAATAACATATTAGTATATGAGTGATACTGATGTTATTAACTAATAATGAAACAACTAATGAAGAAGAATTGGAAAGAGAAATAAATATGAAAGAATCAGTAACGGGCATTACCTCTTCTTTGAGGCGCTTCTTTGAGACCTCCTTTTAGGGCACTAAAATTGGTCTTTGAGGAAGACCAGGACCTCTAGGATGTCTCTAGGGAAGTGGAGAGGAGAAAGTGTCAGGGTTTGGCGGATCTTGAAGGCTCAAATTGGTGTGAGGAGGAGAGGGAGGAGGTGCCCTTTTATAAGGAGGAGAGGGGCACCTTTGGAATAACTAAAAATATTATTTTATTATAAAGTCAAGTTCGGTTTTAAATATTTCCAAATTGATTTATTTCAAATCTAAGGTGGGTATGGGTCAAAATAATCTCATCAAATATAAGTTATACAAGTTTTTTTTCCTATTGTAACCTTATCATTTAGATTTAACATTAAGTTAAATAATTTTACTTTTACCCTGTCTTCTTGTGTTCTTATACTATAAGGTTAATAAACTTACTATAACAAGCCAAAAGAACCCCAAGTTGTTTATTATTAATATATATAAACTTATCTAAGTCATTTGGCCGAACCATAAATTTTTAGGAATAAAATAACAATTAATAATATAATATTTGTTTTAAAAACTATTTTATATCAATTTTGACACTATTTAGTAATTGATTTTTGTGAAAATAATAACAGAATGATTAGTTCGAAAAAAGTTACTTAAATAGATACTAACATGTCATATTAACCTATAAAATTATTTTAATTCATAAAAAGTCTTAAATTACATTTATTTGGGTATTTATAACATCAATTATGTCAATATTTCATTAATAAGATAATTACTGCATCATCGTTGTGTCATAAATAAATTAAATTATTTAATGTCTAAAAATTATAAATAAAATCCCATTTTCTTGGAAATATTTTTATCTTTCTAATGAATATTTATAGTCGAATTTATCTTATATATAACCCCATATTAAAAATGATTTACTTATTAAACTTTGATTTTAACTATTTTAACCCTTCTTTAAGTAAATTGATAATAAATGTCCTAATCTAATCCAAGTGGGCCTAAATGGTCATATTTTATTCCTAAGATTGTTTTTGGTCGAATTACACTTATCCAATAGAATTAGTACATGTGTTAGGTTAATAATAATATCATTTTTACCCTTAATTACCCTATTTACTTTTAACCGTGGTAAATAAAAGTAAAAAGTTACTATTCACCAAAAAAATTATTTTCATCTCATTGAACCACATTTTACTTACTGACATCAACCGTGTCTCTCGGATTTTCGAAATTCCACTCACAGAAGCGGTAAAATTAAGGTTTATGAATAATTCAGTTTTTTTAACTACCAGTGGTTTCACTATTCATCAAAAATTGAAAGTTTTCAGAAAAATACCAAAATTTCACCCTAGGCTAATTTCGATATTTCGAATCCAAAAATGAAGTCCGTTTTGAAAAATAAAATTTAAAAAATTTCAAAAAGTGGCTATTACTATTCATAATGGCTAGTTTTAATAATATTTTAATAGCATATCGTTGTTTAGTGAAACTCGGTATTGCGTACGACGCAAGCTATCGAGGAAGGCCACAGTTGCGTGTAAAGCAAGCCAAGCTAGTGTTGTGTGTAGTGAAAGATTCCTTTGATGATTTATATAACATAAAAACAAAATTTTTCTCATAAAAGTCTCGGGTGTTACAATTTATACACATTGGGTATTAGATACAGCTTGTGGGGATCACATATGTGTTCAAATGCCGGAACTAAGTAGATTTAGAAAATTTTCTAGAGGAGAGGTGGATCTTCGTGCTGCTAATAGTGTGACGCTGGCTATATTAACCATTGATGATTACCACCTCTCATTGCCAACTAGGATGATTTTGGTTTCACATTACTGTTATTATGTTCCTGGTGTTACCAAAAACATAATTTTTGTATCATGTCTGGATATGGATGGATTTATTTTCATGTTTGGAAATAAGGGTTGATAATTTTGGAAGAACAACATATGTTATGGTATGGAACATTTAAATAATGGTTTGTATGTATTAAATTATGAAAACCAAGTGTTGGCAATCGATAATGATACAAAATCACATGACTCACACATCACCCGGTTGTGGAATCACCGTCTTGGTCATGTAAACGAGAAGTGCTTGAAAAATCTCTACCGAGATTGATATTTAGACTCTATTGAGCTAAAACCACTTGATAGATGTCACGCTAGTTTACAAGGTAAAATGACCTAGCCACCTTTCGGTGGTCAGGGTGAAAGGGCCATATAGCTTCTAGGATTGGTCCACATGGATGTGTGTGGACCATTTCTAGTAGAAGCTAGTGGTAGATATTATTACTTCATTAATTTGACTGATCATTTAAGTAGATATAGATATATCTACTTAATGAGGTATAAGTAATAATCCTTAGAGAAATTTAAGGAATTCAAGAATGAATTAGAAAATCATCTTGGTAAGAAGATAAAGAAGCTTCGATCAGATCGAGGTGGAGAATATATGAACCAGGAGTTTAATGATCTTCTACGGGAGTCTGGGATTTCATCTCAGCTCACTCCTCATTATACACCATAGTGAAATGGTGTAATTGAAAGGAGGAACCGAACATTGTTGGAAATGGTGAGGTTTATGATGAGTCATACAGATCTTCCATTATTGTTTTGGGGATATACATAATATACTGCAATATACTCATTAAACTGAGTACCAACTAAGGCGGAAAATAGAATTCCCTTCGAGTTATGGATTGGAAAGAAACCCATTCTATCGCACACATGTGTATGGGGATTTAAGGTATTTGTTAAGGCCTTCTCAGGAAACAAACTAGCACCCTGAGGCATGAAGTGTATCTATATAGGATTTCCCAAGAAAACAAAAGGATATTACCTATATAACCCTTCAGATAAGAAAGTGATTGTCACCAGACAAGACGTCTTTCTTGAGAGGGAGAACATCCTCAAAAGGGATAGTGGGAGAAAGATTGACTTCAACAAAGTTGATTCTCAAGATACACAAGAGTTGGTACAGGAACAAGTTCCACAAGTCCTCGTGGAAGAGGTTCCAGAAACACAAGTACTACGTAGGAGCTCAAGAGAGGTAAGATAACTAGAGGGATTTGGTTTCCTAGTCACTGAGGATGGTGAATTATTATTGTTGGACAATGATGAACCTCCCTCCTATATGGAATTAGTAGAAATCTCATAAAATGAAAGATAGCTAGAAGCTATGAATTTTGAGATGGATTCCATGTATCATAACCAAGTCTGGGTTCTGGTCGATGAGCCAGTTGATGTAAAGCATGTTGGTTGAAAATGGGTATTCAAGAAAAAACTGGTCATGGAAGGTCAAGTTAGCACCTATAAAGTAAGGATAGTAGCTAAAGGATTCAGACAGCATCAAGGAATTGACTATGATGAAACCTTCTCGCCAGTTTCCATGTTTAAATCCATAAGAATCATACTTTCCATAGCAGCTTACCATGACTATGAGATATGGAAAATGGATATCAAAATAGCATTTCATAATAGGAACCTTTAGGAAGATGTCTACATGTCACAACCCTAAGGTTTTTTGACACCAAGTGAAGCCAAACGGGTTTTCAAGTTGTATAAATCCATTTATGGATTAAATCAAGAATACAGGTTATGGAACATATGATTTGATGAATCCATAAAGGAATTTGGTTTCATTAAGAACGAATGTGAGCCATGAGTTTATATGTGGTTTAATGGGAATGCGGTCATTTTCCTAGCTGTATATGTTAATGACATATTGCTTAATGGAAATGATGTACCAGTCTTACAGTCAGTTAAGGACTGGTTGAACAAGTGTTTCCCCATGAAGGACATGGGTGAAGTAGCCTACATTCTAGGGATCAAGATCATTCTTGATAGATCGAAGAGGCTGCTTGGACTAATTCGTGGTACATACATTGACCAAATACTAAATATATATAGTATGGAACAATCCAAGAGG
Source organism: Viscum album (assembly GCA_963277665.1). Taxonomy (NCBI): domain Eukaryota; kingdom Viridiplantae; phylum Streptophyta; class Magnoliopsida; order Santalales; family Viscaceae; genus Viscum; species Viscum album. Next base: position 1,550,352,098 of record OY728141.1, read on the forward strand.
GTGTTGGTTTCAGTGTCACATGGCCTATATCTTTCTAAGAAAATGTGTCCTTAAAAAACAAGAGAAAGATAGAATGAGTAAGACCCCATATGCTTTGGCTATAGGATCCATCATGTATTCCATGTTATGTACCAGGTTTGATGTTGCCTATTCACTGATCATGGTAGGCAGATATCAAGAAGATCCAGGAGAACATCATTTGACTATTGTTAAGACTATCCTTAAGTATCTGAGAAGAACTAAGGATATGTTCATAGTGTTTGGAGGAGACGAGGAGCTTATCATCATAGGGTATGCTGATACTAGATTTTAGATAGATCAAAATGATCTGAATTTCCAATCTAGATATGTTTTTTCTGTCTCAATGAAGGAGTTGTGAGCTGGAAGAGTTCAAAGAAGCCCGTTTTTGCTGATTCTATAGTAGAGTCCGAATATATAGAAGCTTCTAATGAAGCCAAGGAAGTCGTATGGATTCAAATAATTGTCCAGGAGCTTTATGTGGTGCCAAGCAGTAAAGATCTTATCACTTTGTATCGTGGTAATACTGCAGCGATGGCTCTAGAAAATGAACCAAGTCCAGATCAATGGAAAAAGCACATACTCCAGAAGTATCATCTATTGATGGATTTATATCAAAGGGGTGAAGATGCAGTGAGCAGAGTGTCTACAAAAGAGAACATGGAAGACCCCATAAATAAAGGCCTATCTTAGTAGAAGCATGAATATCATGTCAGATCTATCATGTTAAAGGTTGTTAGGAGTTGGCTCTAGTCTAAGTGGGAGTCTGTTTGATTTGGTGGCCTAGAACCAACTACTTTGTACTTTATTCATTAATAAATACCTCATCACATCTTGATTGTTATTATGCATGAAAATTAATGTGATAGTGTCCTAAGGATAGTTGTTTCATTAAAATGTATAGAGGATCCCCGCTATGATGAGAACCTGGAAGTTTCATAACACTGTTCTTGAATATATGTTCTATGGATGGATGATGTTATTTTAGGGACCCAAATAATACAATCCATTAGGGGTGAGGACTCATACAACTTTGAGGTACCTTCTCATGGTATGTTCCCTTGGTAATATCTAGGAGGATATAATGTTAACAATACCCACTAGTAGTAAATCCACATTTCATAGTGTCATTGGATATTCCTATTTGCGGACATGTGTATTGGTCCTTAGACTTTAAGATTATTATTAATGGGTATTACAAATCACGCACTTATATGTATTGAAGAAAACTGTGATGAAACACTATTTTGAGTGGGGTAGGATACGTTGGGTGTGTCATGAGTGATACTTCATTAATAAATAATGAGAGAAAATATTTTTCCCTTCTGTTTCATAATGGAAATAGATATCTCAGGCCCTTTGATGGAATTTATATAGCCTAAATAAATCCATGGTCATGGTATGGAATGGGAGAGTTCAATTCCAGAAATTAAAAGAAAGAATAATCGAGAACAAGGGTTGATGGAACTAGCATGCAACCCACTTGATTTGAGATATCATGACATAGGTATTGTATTACATGGTAAGCGTTTGTTTGAGGTGACATGTCAGTGCAACATTAACTTCTTTCTCTATGTGTGCCTTGGCATTTTTTTTAGACACTAATCTTGTACTTTAAGCAGGCTCCGCCAAATGCCACTGAGAAAGAGGCCTAGGGGGTCACACACTAAGTGTGTCCAAGTATCTCAGTTAAATATTAATTTAGCAAGTTAAATAAATTTTATTCTCGATTGTGGTTTAATAAATATTTAAGGATTCCTGATCACATTTATTTTAACACTAATTATTCGAGATAATATATTGTGGGTGAAATAATATATTTATTAGCGAGTATTGCAGTGATATTTATTTTAGAAATAAATAGCCATTATTTAAGGTCTAATAAATATGGTGGAGGAAATAAAGAAAAATGGAAAAATAAAAGTACACGCCATGTTTTTTTCTGGGAATTTATGAGAAATAATATTATTTATTAAATTAAATAATATTATGTGTAATTCGTAGGGCTCATGTCAAGTTATTATAATAGTCAACTCTTATTATTAGACATTGGGTATTACTAAGAATTACATGAAATGAATAAATGATTTCAGTTAATTAATTCATTTTATTATTCTATGTAATTAAAATACCAATTATATAATTCTCATTAGCCTAGCCATTTTTTTGGTGGTTGTGCACAACAGATCCCAGAACGCTCTCAAGATTCTAGAGAGAGAGATCCTCTTCCACCAGATCAAGGTGATTGAAGGCGGACATCACAAGCGAAGGCTCTTTAGGGATAACACCCATAGATCCCTTCAGTAATGTCTAGAGACACATGGAGAATGTGTGGATCACTACTAGAGGAATCCAACACTTGGATTCTATTATGCAACAACAGATCACATCATATCGTGACCGGAAACATCCAAAGAGAGATAATTCGGTTAAGTTAATTCTTTTCAATTAATTAAATTAATTATAACCAATATATGATGATCCTTTCTATTGTTCTGGGACTCCCATATTTCTTTTTTGTTCTTTATTCTATTTTGAAGATCCGACATTTTATTATCATGATAGATCTCAGATTGATCGTTTTTTACGCTAAAATTAAAGTTGGGTACACCCACCAACACACTTCCGCTACGCCCAAAACCTACGACAAAAAAAATATCTAACTCTTTTATATAATAGCTTGATCAGTATAGGGTGGGTCTAGTATGTTCCACACCCCATTCGTGAGATCACATGCAGAATAAAATGTCCCTTTCCCATGTGAAAGTTTTATTGGTATGTTTGAAAAAATTTCTAGAACTATATATGGATTGATTCTCATTTTTAAAAGATATGTATTGATTCCCATAACATGCATCCCCAAGCCTAGCAATCCTGAAAATTTCCTTTCTTCCTACGTATAGGTCATACCTGAGTAAGGGAAACTTTTCTTTCCATTCTCATATGTTTTGAAATAAAATGATACTTTAATATTTAGGTACTTCCATTTAATAAACCATAATCTCTATATGAAGAAGTCCTGGTCTCTATAAACCTAACCATCCATCAGAAGTGGAGGGTCATTTTCTTTGGGACACCTTTTTTTGACTATGCATAATATTCCCCTGTTGGATATATATAATTTTCCCAAAAAAGGTTTTCAACAAAAAGAAAAATCATCCTTAGAGAGGCTATTCTTATATATGTATTCTCCAATGAAGCTTTCACCCCATATCACCCTTCAGATTTGGAAACCCCCAGATTACGAATTATAAACTCTCCCCTTAACGCATGAGGATGATGGAACATTTGTTGAAACATTACCATTGAAATGGAATATCATGTATGCCTTAGTAAATTTTATGTGTCTTTAAAACATAGCCCTTGAACATTCTTTCCTTAAGATGTTGAACTGCACAATCCATGTCTTAGTTTCATGACATTAAACTACGTCATGTTCCATGCATCTTGTACACAAGATAAATTCTTTTAGGAGTGGTTTCTCATTCAGGGTCACCACCCATACATAGGACCTTGTCATTTTCACACTTTATTCCCTTTACAGTCTAGCCTTAATGGTTTTAAAAAATATAAATCATCTTAAAATACCAGGCCATCATAAATGGATGGTTAGTGTCTTAGTGGACCTTTGTTTTTATATAAAAAATATTCCCCCGGATCTCGTGATAAGTTTCCTAAAAAAATATTTCTTTTAACCAAATGAAAATTCATCCCCAAGAGAGCCTTTTTCTCATCTTTACACGTCAAAAAAATCATGTCAGAAACTATTCTTATGGTTACTCCTTACATAATTTATACATATCATTTCTCATATTTAGAAATCACAAAACGAGT